>WJFB01000278.1:0-76790 GCA_009870185.1 Pygmarrhopalites habei | reverse complement strand
TTGTTTAAATAGTAATTTTAATGTACCCATTGTCATTTTCCATCTGGAACATATTTTCTGGCACACCGTCAGCAGAAGAATCAACAAGATTTTCAGCGTTGATGAGTGGTGTCCCTCCAAGTACTTTGTGGTAGTATTCCCAATACGGCGGCTTGTCATCTCCTCCTCGTCCACTTCTGGGCAACTTTTCGTAGTCATAATACTTTTTCCTACAATTCTCCATTCGATTCTTAATGTTGGCCACAGATCGAACAATTTCATGTTTTTCTTCCAATTCTTGTTGGATTTTTGTCCAGGGTGTTTGATGAGACTTTTTGTTTGATTTAAACAAGAGTTGAATTTCCTAGCTGGACCAAATTGCCAACATGTTTTCTGTTTCTTGCTTGTTCCAGGCTTTTACACCACTAGCTTTACCCATTATGGATCGTCCAGAGTATTTTTTAAAGTAATATTGCAATAGTAATGTAGAAGAATTACTTGCAAATAATTATGACAAAAATAATGGTTCCACAAATATGAATTGTAAAATGATTCGAAAATGAATTTGAAATTAGTCCCAAGACCTCTTAGAAACTGTGATTTTACCCTGGTAATGCCGCGGTAACATTTACTGACTTTCTCCGCAATCCCAGTAAATTCTTCCTGACTTTCTTTCTAAGATATGGTCATTCCCATTACCGTCATTAGTCAGTCAAATGACGGTTACTGACTTACCGTGGTAAAAAGACAGTAATGGAAAAGCCCTCTTACATAAGTATGGGGCCTGATGAGGACTATTGACTACCACATATGAGATTAGACTCAATGATTACACCTGAACTAGAGAAGGGAACTTTAAAACTTTCGTTAATTTATTAAGTGTAGCAATCTTTTCTGTTCAATTTTCAAGAAATATTCCGACGTGTCCAACATGGGTAGAATCAAGGAGGAACTGTTGGCACTTTTACATCCCTACTACATTGTCAACCTCCTAATGAGTGTCTCGTTTTTGTGCAGCAAATTCATACCGAAATTATGTAGTTGGGTACATGCAGGTCAATGTGAATTTGAAATGAGACAGACGGAAATTTTATTTTTCCTCCTGATAGTCGTCATGATAAGGGCCAGAAAAAGTGGGTCAATGAATTTAGTGTCCTATCTTGCAAATTCCTTCATGTACTGTAAGGTTGCCAATTTGGTCCTTTGGTTTTTCTCGTACAAACTTTATGGACTCCTCTTCCTCGTCTTGTTTTTTGGTGAGTTGAAACTCAAATTGTAATTATTAAAAGTAACAGATCAGATCTAAGAATCACATCCTAAATTCTAACGTGATTTTACTTTTCAGTTCAAGCACTCCTGTTACCTCAGCCAGCGTACTCAGGCCCTCAAAACATTCTATATTTTCGGGATGCAAAATCATTTAAGGATGCAATAGCCAAAGAGAATAAAACTGTTTGGCTCATTGAATTTTACACAGCTTGGAATCCAGCATGTGTGAATTTTTCCTCAGTATTTGCTGAGCGTAAGTGACTCATTAGAAACAGTAATATTTCAATCATTTTACTAAGGCTATCATACATTCCAACTGAACTGTTAATGTATCTCATTTCTTTTTTTCTTTTGATTTACTTTCAGTATCTGCCAAGTAAGTTGAACGCAAAATGATGCAATCATTGATAGTTGTAAAAGTGTCCCTGATGACAATGAAAGTATAAATTCTTGCAACTTATTTATCAATAGGTATCACTTGGAAAACCTAAAATTTGGAAAAGTTGATCTCGCCAGATTCCCAGAAATTGGGGCTGATTTTAGTGAGTTCCTTATCTTGTAATTTATATCGTTGTTTATTCAGAAGCAAACATCTATAATGAATACATAAATAACGAGAGAAATTATAGTGACACAATGTGCTAATTCAGTTTTATTTCTGAATATTCAACCCTCATATAGGAATTTCAGACTCGGCCTTTACAAAGCAACTGCCCACCCTCATTCTATTCAAGGATGGGACACCAGCCATGTTTCGTCCAAACTGGGATTCTAGTGGCAAACTTATCAAGTTTCACATGAACAAGGACAACATCATAAATGTATTTGAGTTAAATGATCTGCACAAGGAGTGTGCAAAAGAACTTGAAAATCGCAAAAAAGCTGCAGTCAAGAATAAGACTCATCCAAAATCGGAGTAGAAAAGTAATCTAATATATTATTTATAACAAATGTTATGACGCTTTGAGTAAAAAATGCATTTATGTCCAGCTAGATAGTAGATAATATGATATACCTTTGTCTGAGTAGCGTACACCAAAGGTAATATGTACCAATAATTGATTTATCGCATGATCTGTTGTTAATAACGAAAAAAGTACCACTTCTCTTGTTCTTATTCTGTACCACTGGCATTTAAATATCTTAATTATTTGTACGACATATGATTGTTATAATTTGCACACTCGTGCTATAGTGTGTCCTTTCGAAATACAAGTACTATTTACAAGTAACGAAAAAGAAGAATAAAATTTATTGTACTTATTCTGTTTTTGTTATCAAAATTGAATATTTTTATTTTTTGTCGATCATGTATGTATAACTAGATTATAATCTGTTATAAATTATTTATAAGAATCTCCTTATCATACATTCAAAGGAGGCCAAATGTCAGACACCTTTGAATGGAGTCTGTCTGGAACCCACTCTAAATATTCTAATAACAGGAACTTTTTATTATCTTCCCACTGTGACTTTAACTTTTCTCTCGTGTCGACCTGTGCAGCCATTAGAGTCTGAAGTAATGAGACAGTTCGGGGTTGAAGTCTTGCCCATGACTTTGTCATTGTTTTTGGGAGAGATAGTAAATCATTCTTCCACTTTCTCAATTGTTCAAATACTTCTCCCTCTAATAGGTACTGGGCAAAATAACTGTACTTTTCTTTACCGACTGGATACTCAATTTCCGTCCGAGGCAATTCCCAACCTTGTTTTCCATACGTTGGTTTCACGTAACATTTTACAAGTCCAGATTCCGAATCATAATAAGGAGGTGGTTCTTTTAGAGGAGAATCAAAATGACACATAGTCGGACACAGACTAAGTATCCATTCCGGTTCGATTGTCGTAATTCCACGGAGATAAATTTTATCATTCGATTCGAATGCTTCTTGATAAACTAACCAAGGAGGTTGACTTTTTTTCAAAACTGAGCATCGATGAATATACACGACGTCTTCTAATTCCCCACACCTATAATATTGTCAACATTAGGAATTTCTAATTTAAAAATTGAAATTGTAAAAAAGACAAATTGACAAGGAAGGATCGACTTGAAAGTTTCACATTTAAAATATAGACTTTTTTAAAAATATCTTTTACCTATAAGCGTGCTTGAATTTCGTCTTGTCTTCTCCATTTCCAATTTCTTCAGGTTCAACCCTTCGAGCAATTCGATCGGGACAACCACTCAATATAATTTGTCTCAATACTGTACTTTGTTCATCAGAAGGTGGTAATAATTGTGGATTTGCAGTAATCTCTTCTTGATTACTAACCAAAAGGTTAATGTTGTTTGTCAATTGTTTTCTCAGCTTTCGAATTTCAATCATGGCTTTGTAACGTAATCCAACTTTGTAGCAAAACTCTGGTGAACCACCTTCTAGTTCAAATGCTCTTACAGCTTTAAAGAGAACCATGCAGTCACCTATTGTTCACATTTTTTTGAATAAAACAATAAGTTATTTTAAAAAGTATTCGAATTATTGTACATGTATAATAATACTTGTAATCTTTCTTAATATGATTCGCAAAGTACCTAAAAGGAATTGAGATCCACTACCAATCCACTTTTTCCGATTAATAGTCCATTTATTTTGTAATTCTTCTGTAGTAGATTCAAGAAGCACTTCCTAAAAGTTTTGTCAAAAAAATTGGCACATTATGTCTATGAGAAATATTATTTTAAAAAATAGGTTTTGAAATTATTACATGAACAATTTATATATCCATAAGATATACCTGTACAGTAAGGGCAGAAGCCAGTAATATCATCTGCTCCGTCAAGGAATGATTGAAGCTCATTGCTAACATTTTGGCAAATCTTGGTCCAACAGGAAATTGTGCCATTGTTGAGCCCAATGGTGTGATAATGGAGATTCTTTTATTTTGTTTTGTTTTACCAATAGTCAAGGGTTTTTCCAAGGCTCCCAAATGTACAAGTAAATTCTCAGCAACTTCCAACTGTTCTGGACCTGGATGAGTTGGATACGGAAAATTTTGAACATTATCTATGGCCATGGATTTCATGAGAAGGACCATATCATCAACTGGCCGGACTTTGATTTCAGGCGTGGAGTATTCGACAAATTCATGTTCAAAGACGGCTGATGAAAATAACCTTTAGATATAATGAATAAATACATTACAATTTGTCAGTAATACTTTTACAATATGACTCACAACATTGACTATTCATTTAAAAAGATGTCTCACCGATAACAATGACCAGGACCTATTCTTCCAGCTCTACCAGCTCGTTGCTCTGCCGATGCTTTAGAACACCAGGAAATTCTATAGGTTTGAACTCCAGTCACTTTGTCCCATAATTTGTCCTTCACTTTACCAGTATCAACGACGTAGCTGTCGATACAGAAATATCATCATGTATACTTTTGTCTAATTGGTTATTTTATAGAAATAAAAATTAACTGTCAGTTTTTACCGTATGGATGGAATTGTTAAAGAAGTTTCAGCTACATTGGTTGTTACAACACAAAGTCTTTTACCAGCTGGAGGAGCTTCAAAGACCTAGTAATGATAATTAATATTAATATTGTCTTGTACATATAATAATAGTGACAGGATAACTGGTAAATCCAATGAATTACACATACTTTTTTCTGATCTTCAGTCGGTAGCATAGAATAAAGCGGAAGAATATGTAAGGGTTCTAAATCCGTAGAGTCTATATCATCAATTGAAATGCCTCCGTCCTCATTGTCATCGTCAGTGTCACTTTCAGTTTCTTCTTCATGAGGGAATGGTTTCACTTGACTCAAGTCTGTTGTTTTTAATTTTTTCTTCAAAAAGTTGTTGTTTGAGGGGCTGCCCTTCTTACCTCGACGCTTACGCTTATTTGAATCATTGGTTTCCCTAATCTCGTCACTATCATCCTTGTCGTCATGATCCTCATCTGGAGTCGGACACAATTTCTTTAAATGTTTGATTACTGATTGTACTTCTTGTTGTCCAGTTACAAATACAAGAATTCCCCCAGGTGGAAGTTTTTTGTGAATTTGAATAACTTTCTTAATGGAGGCCTCCAAGTAATTTTCTGGTGTGACTTTACTAAAGTGAATTTGGACGGGGAATTGACGAGCAGGTATGTGAATGAATCCTGGCTTTGTTCTGAATAAGATATTATTTTCCATAAAATCTTCTATACGCATAGTTGCAGACATTATGACAAGTTTCAAAGGATCTCCACGTTTCTTCCTTGTATGCACACATCTAGACAGCAGACCTATAAATAAACAAATTATTATCTGTTACTTTTTTGTCCATGAGTTTACATTGAGGGAAAAAATCACAGCTTTGAATCAATTAAATTTTAAAAGTACTATATTACAAATTACCAATTAAAATATCAGTAAATAAGGATCTTTCATGAGCCTCGTCAATACAAATGACTGAATATTTAGTCAGGAGAAAGTCATTTCCCATCTCTTTGAGCAAAACCCCATCAGTCATAAATTTAATTAGAGTTCTGCGAGACACTGTTGTCTCATATCGAATTTGAAAAGAAACTTCTTGAGATGATAAAGACAACTCCCTGGCTACTCTTGAAGCCATCGAAATTGCTGCCACTCTTCTCGGTTCTGTGATCCCTACAGAGTATATATAAAGAAAGAAAAAAAATTTAGTGTCATACTTTTTTGAGTCATATTTCGAATACAAATGACTAGAATAAAGAATGCGAACCTATCATTTTTCCATTGGTAGCATAACCTGCTTCATACAAAAATTGAGGGATTTGTGTCGTCTTCCCAGTCCCTGTCTCTCCAGCTAGGACCACGAACAAGTTATCAGTAATTTGTTCCATTATTGCCTGTTCCTCTGGAATTATGGGAAGCTTTGATCGTACTGTCATGATATCTTCACTTCTTTTCACATGAATAAACTTTTTCGGAATACGCTTTTCAGTTGTACTGTCTTTGATATTAATAACCGGCGTATCATTGGTGGATTCCTTCTCAACTGTTTCAGATTTTGTTGTAATGACCTCAACAATATCATCCTCTTGTTTTGTTGAACTTTCGACACTATTCTGATCAGATTCATGTTTTGGACTATCTACTTCCTCGATCAATCCATCATCACTGTTCAAAGGTGATTCTACTACTACTACTTCTTCCTCTTCCTCTTCAGATGATGATTCATCTTGAGATGTTGTAAAACCTAATATATTCGGATTGTTGGGTTCCTTTTCAGCTTGACTTTTTGTGAATCGACGACTCCAACTGAGATATTTTTGTTTATTAGCCACAGTCACACCACTTTTCTTCCAACCAGATTTCTTGACTTTTGTTGATTTGTCCTCATCATCATTCGCACTTTTCGAAGAGAGTGACCTTATACCTTCTGTTTGGACTTGAACTAATGGTGTGAGTCCTCGGTAAGTGTCATCATTTAATTGATAATTTTGCAGTTCAGAAATTAGATCTGCTCTATTCCTCTTCTTCTCACGTCTTTCTACGACCTTCTCAAGTTTCTTTCTTTGCTTTTTTGACAGGATAGACTTTTTTGGTGCTCCAGGTTTTACCTTGATGACAGTCTCTCGTTTCTTGGACGGTAACACTAATGGATTGGACTCGTCATATTTCGTGACATCAATACCTTCAAGATTAAGGCGAATCTGTGTTCAAAATTTAGTAAGGAAGTTTACTACAACTTGTAGTTTGCAAAAAGCAGTTGCTAAAATGATGGTGTACAAAAAATAATTACTCACCTCTTTTGTTTTAGAGTTGTCGATCGTAACACACACCTCGTTCCTAGCTCTCTTGTTGTAGCCTGTCTTCTTCTGTACAACTTTGGCCTTTTTCCCCATTTTGGTGTTCACTAGAAAAATGGAGACAACAAAATAAAAATAAAGTCTGTGCAAATGTGCCCGAACACATGGCCAGTTGAATTTTCCTCAATTCTCTCCAGAAAAGACATAGAGTTAATTGGCTCACCTGTGTCTTTGCGGCAACAAACTTTTGTTGAAGTTTTCCTCACTTTTATTTCGGTCTTTGGTCACATCAGGTCAACAACAACAACAATGCCACATCTGAGAATTGAGACGAATGTGTCCGGCTCGAAAATTCCACCAAACTTTCTTGAGGAGCTTTGTGCTCTTGTGGCAAAGGTTTTAGGAAAGCCTCTCAATGTAAGTACTCTAAGGCTATGTGAGTATACATATTCAATGCCCTTGAAATGTCAAAAAAATGACAACTCTAATGTCCTTTCCAGTATTGCGTCGTCACAATTGCCCCGGATCAGAGGATGGCGTTCGGTGGTACCACGGAACCCTGTGGAATTTCCAATCTAAGTAAGTAGTAATTTTTGCAAAGCTTCCCTTTATCATTATTATAGAGTTTCTCTACAAGTATAATACATTTCATTTTTAGTGTCAATCGGTCAACTGGGGACAAAGGAGAACATTAAAATCTCCAAATCACTCTTCGAAGCTATAAACAAGGGATTAGGAATTGAGCCGACCAGAATGTACATTACTTTCCAGGTACAAAATATAAAATTGTTACTGAAGTTATCAGTGATATTAACTTAGTGTGTAGTTTATAATTGTGTGACAAAACAGCAATTTTCAAATTATGTATTTTTTTGAAAAATTACAGGATGAACCGAGTTCCAATGTCGGTTACAACGGAACCACTTTTTATGAAATTTTTGGAGGTTAATAATAATTAACCTAATTTTGAGATAGCAGCTTTGAATGTCTTTGCCAAAAATGTACTGTATTAGCGATCTACTTATACGTTATTAGTTAACACTGTTCTGTTTGCAATGAGTCGCTCGTTTCCCTTTGCAAAAAAACATGAGATTAAAAATTTGCTTCCCAAAGTCATTGTACAAAACTCAACTGTTTGTATTTTTCTTCACATTTTTTTCCATGAACGAAAGTGACAACGAAACAAGTATGCAGCAAACATTAAACATTCATCAAATTTAGTACATTAGTATAGCGAATGTTACAAAAAATTTACAGTCTAAACATATCTTAACACAATATTGCGCCTTTTGAGGAAATGGAAGTTTTGACCGTACTTCACAATGAGTTCTAATTTTTTTTGAACAAGCTAGCGCCAGCATGAAATCCAGCAAGATAAGATGCTTTTTGTTTTCCATAGTCTTCAGCTATTTTTACACGAATAGGTTCTTCAGCTCCTCCTTAAAATGATAAAAAACATTATTTTCTTTTCATTCGGTAAATTACTAGTACACGTAAAATTTTTATAAAATCAAGTAAAGTTTAGGCATAAATTAAATAGTTTATAACTTACGTGGGATTATATTATTCATATGCTTCAATGCATTATGAGCACTTTCTCGTTTGGAGAATCTGTCAAAGAGAAAAAGAGAGACCAACTTGTAATGACTAAAATATGTTTGATCAGCTTTAACAGGATAAAGTCTAAACAGCTACTCTCCATTTTTATGGCTAATACCTGACAAATCCAACTCCTCGTGGTAGATTAGTAATTTTGTCCACTAAAACAGTTCTATGTACTATTGTTCCGTATGGTGAGAACATTCTTTCAAGTTCCTCACAAGTTATAGTTCTTGGTAAATTGGAAATATATAAATTTGAACCTGTAAAAGTTTATAAAGCACTTTGAAATTAAATCAAATTCAAAAGATGAGTGAAAAACATTAGGAGAGGGTAGGGTAGAGCATTTCTTACCTTTAATGAACTCCGATGAAGGCATAGCAATACTCACTTTAATTCTTTTGTTGTCAATTTGGTACCCGTTGAGTAATTCCATTGCTTTCTGTGCATCCTCTTCTTTCATATAATTTACGAAACCGAATCCAAACGAATAACCAGTCTTGAAAGAAGAAGAAGAAAGAAAACTGTACTTATTGACAAATTGATTCATATCATACACTACTTATATATACTAATGTTTATATAGACTTACTTTACGATCTCGCATTAGTTTGACGCTTTTTGATGAAAAGTTAAAAAATGACACTGTTCAAATAAACATAACTTCTATGCAATTTGTAAAGAATCATAATATGTAACTCACTAACCTCTCCAATGGTCCAAACGGTGCAAATAAGATGTAAAAATCTTTTTCAGATAACGTTTGCGGTAAGTAATTCACAATTAGATATCTCTTCTCCAGATAATTCCCATCAAATGCCGTCTTATTCTGAAAAGAATAAAACACAAAATTTAGTATGTTACATATAATCATTTAGTAATATATATGTAGATCCTTACATGATCAAATTCTGTCTCCATTCTTGATAGTGTCAAGTTAAAAACTACCCTACGAAAGTGATAACAATTTAATTAAAATTAAAATGTCGAAAGTTATTTCAAAATACGTTCCAAAATTATGAGAGCGCGAACCCGAATCAACTCAAAAGATTTTGCTGCGAAAGTGACCAAAATATTACCAAATTCGCAAAAGAGGAGGTCAGGAGTATACAGAGAATTGTGACAGGTCAACTCACTAGACCTTATGTCAGGCTCTACTTGCTTTGTGATTTTTCTTTATACTATTTTTTACGATTTAATTTTATTAAGCAGAGATGAGTCAAAAATTAAGTAAAAGTACGTTAGCACACGATAATAACAATGATGGTACAGGGAATTGGTTGAGGGATTGGAAAACGAAGAATGTAAGTCAATATCTGTAATCCAAAATAATCTTATTCTGTAATTTTGAAAATGTCACATTTACAAATGGTTAATTAATTGCAGGAAGCACTGCTGACAGAAAACACATCTTTTAAACAATCTTTAGTACTTTTTAAGCAACTAGAGGAATGTCTACAGAAATATTTATCACCTCCTGCCATAACGGCAATATTTAAAGACTGGGAATATATTTGTGATATTAGGTAAGATTCATAATTTGACATAAACATTACACCATCACTACTTTCTAACATTACTTATCTGGTTGATTTCTTTTTATTCCCTACAGGAGATTACTTGGAGTCATCTCAGTCAAAATGATTGTGAATGATTGTAGAGGTGATTTAATTTGCATATTTCTTATTTCACATTCTTTATTCTATATCCTAATAAGTTATTAACAATTTGTCTACTCTTTCGTGTATGTAGCATTTGAAAAACAAAATTTGGATACTCGACTATGGAAAATTGCTTATTACGACTTTTATTCCACGTTGAGGCACTTCTGTAAGTCGTCCCAGTCATCGCCTCAACAACTCGCTTGTAAAGCGTGTATGCTTCAGACAATCAAAGCTGTGAGTTTTAATTGAAAATGTTCCTTCCTTCTAGTACATAGTATAGTTACCACATGATGTATATAAAGGACAACACTATATTTTAAAGCTTTCCTATATACAGGGTATATGCCAGTTTCATGAAATTCTGAACATTTACAAGTCTTCGACTGGTATCTCGTCAACGTTACTTTATGAACGAAGTCTGGTATCTCGTTCGCTCACTTTTAGTACTGTAGAAAATTCTTCACTGATGTCAGCCTACAAAGTTTTAATTTTTCTTGGCGATCTGCATCGCTATGATCCCCGTAAAGGTAATTTATATACATTTCTCTCATATTCTTTTTATCAGACTAATTTTGTTGAGTCAATACTGTATTTTGTATGTTTTTTTGCAGGAAATCTTGGCAAAGCTGCACAGTGAGGATACTCTCTTTAATGTTTTTGAGATTGTGCTGCAAGTATTTCATATATCAATTATTTAATATTTTATTTTTCTAAGATGCTATGATCAGGCGAGAGTCATTATTCCAGAAAAAAGCCGGGCTTATAATCAACTAGGTATCGTGGCAAAAATGAAGGTAATAAATTTATCCTACTAAATTAGGACTCAACTAATATATTATAAAAATTATGTCTGAAAACATGTTCTTTCGCTATTTCCCTCACGTGACTACAGGTCGATTGGGTCAATGCAGCATATAATTTCATCCTAGCTTATGTCAACTTATGTGAATCATCTCGCGAGGATCTCTTAGAAATATTCGACGAAGTGACAAAACTGGTTAGACGTTTAGCTAAACTTTTATTATTTTACAAAATATCTTTCTATTTATTTTTTAGTCTCTATTGTAGACTACAAATAAATTTCTAAATATAATGAATGGTCACTCTCAGTTTCGAGCCAATGAAACAAGTTATTGGCACCATCGGTCAAGAATGAACGAAGGCAAAGACGTCCAACTAAATCACACAATGATATGGGTCAGTACTGATCCTAAGGATAGGACAATTCCACCACCCACTGTTCATCCAGAGTCGAAAGAAGAACATTTGAAAGACATTCCTAGTGTGGAATTATACAAAAAGTTTGCTCAAACATATGTAGTATGGCTAGGAAAATTGTTCACAAAAATTGGGTAAGATTTACGTTCAGTTTTATATAAATATAAGTAAACTCGTCCGCCTTCCGCGCGCCCACCATACGTCCCACTTTGCGGCTTGTAGATTTCCTACTGTAAATTATTAGTACTGTGAGCTAGTACTGGAATCATTTATGAGAAGCTAATACTAATAGGTAACCTGATAAAAGCGAAAAACGTTGCAGACTAATATTCTCCAGTTATTTGAGGCATTTGAAAAAAGTGAAACCCTTCACAAGTGACGATTCTTAATAATTAACCATTGATCAGTGTTTTTGGAGGAAGGGAGAAGGTTGTTTTTGAAGGAAGTTTTTGTAAAATTTATTTTAACTTTCAGATTGGAAGATTTGGAACTGGTGGCAGAAAATCCACTTGTATATTTTGAAGAATTATTGAGGAGGAAAGTTGGTCTAAGTTGTGAGTACAAAATTCGAAATTAATGAAACGTGATTTGATAGCAACATAATTATAATGATTACATGAAGATTGCTATTTATCTTAAATTTTGTCCGTTTGTATAATTTACAAAATTTCCAGGGACTCGTCTTACGCATATCACAACACTCAATATCTATATGATTCATTATATCAACCTTAAATGTAAGTTATACTATTTTTGATAAGTCTCTTTTGAAGATCATAAAGTCATATTTTGCAAATGTCATTCATATTTCTTCTCAATTAAAATCTGTTTCAGTCAAGTCAAGTCCTTCTCCTAATGAAAGCCTTGGAATAAATAAAATGAACGGGATGAAAAGAAGCAAACGTGAGTTCATGTTCTCGTACAATGTTTTTAAAAAATGTTTTTTAATATTTGCACCAAAATTTTCTTACAATTGTGTGCATTTCTAGTGTAAGGCACATTTCTACGAAAATGAAAGTATTATAGACGCTCACCTATCATATTATGTACTTGATCAAGTTTTCATCTCATCTGATAAACCATGGATACTTTGGCATTAATCACATCTCTGACCTTGAGTTTTCGCCACTGCTTTTGATGACTGGAGGTTTCATTCCTAATTCTTTTTTACGTTTATATTATGTACGTACAAAGATTATATTCTCATAAAGTTAGGGTATAGCTTAGTTTGAGTGAGACAAGTGAAATCCATTTAGAAAAAAGGTTTTCCATTAGACATGCTGTGAACCACAACCCGGTGTTAGGAGATAGTTTTGACATAAGAATTAGATGAATTGTTGTAACAAAACCTGATAGCTAAAAATATATTCAATTATGGCCCAAATCTTCCTGACCTAAATTTAAGGAGCCAACATTCCATTACTCTTTCAAACATGGATCAATCTGAGTCATAAACAGGAAACACGGATGTCACTATAGTACAGTAAAATGGAAAGGTCATTTTTTCCCAAAAGTCATTTAAAGGAAGAGAACTCTCTAGGATGCACACATCAGTGTTTTGCATGTGTTGTTGTGCACAAAATGATAAAACCGGATCGAGCGGACTGAGCTCAACCATTTATGCATTATTGTTGAAACAAACGATTGATTGCTGTAGTTAAAAAAAACGTAAATGTTTGCATCATATAAACTTGTTTGGACGGGACCCTTCTTTCTTCGCTTGTAATGAAATGAGGATTGAAAAAACGGGGGTAAAGGACTACCATTACGTTTAAGTTGATGAACCTTCTGTTGCAGGGGAAAATGTTGAATTGTTATAGCTTTATTTAAAGATGAAATTCATGATTTCTATTCTCTCATCATGACATGACCCGTATGATGTGCTTCAAGGAAAGTGCTTGACGAATTGTAATAATTTGAAATTATTAATTCCAATCTGTTATTGTATTTAAAATGGTTCTAGTGGTTACAAACATAAAATTTTTATGTTTATATAGAATATTCCTATTTCTTATTAATGTTTTATAACACTGCAAAAACTCTTTTTAATTTTTTTTTTGTTGAGAATGTACTTGAATGTAGTCAGTCGCTGTCCGTTCTCTCTCATTACACATATTGTATTGGTGCTGTGTGTAGTGTAACAAATATCATATTGGCATGTCGTTTTGGGCATTATGTTTACTTAGGTGGGTCTGTACTCGAGATGAATAAATATTAGACAATAGTTGATTAATAATAGTTGATGTATATGTAGTTCATATAATGTAGGGATTATGGTGAGGAAGAGTTGGGGATTTTTGTACGTGTCAAGACTTCTTTGACCGTAGTTTTTTTAGTAGTGAGTAAGTAGTAGTGGAGGAGTGTTTTACCTACACACACTTCTTGCATACGTACATGGTGAGATGGTTGTGTGAATTTAAAAATCTTGGTCGTAAGACAACAAACGGAGGTGCACATTGGAAGGATAAATGAGCAAGTGGGTATATGTAAAGTGTAAAGGGTATGTACATGGGATGAGAATCAGATAGTCACCTTCACAAGGACGTGTTTGTACCACCGTCTTTTTTACATACAACTGATATATTCTGATAAAAGTATACCTTAGTCCAACAGACACGCACACAGCGTGAAAACTATCATTCTGTCTATACACATTACGAAGCATGTACAATATGCGGCATTATTTTCATTGAAGTTGCTTTCAGCTCACCTTTTTACACTCCGAACCAAGGTACTTTCCTTCTCCATGACTCAGAGATTGGAGCCAAGCAGTTTGTTTCATGCGACGTTAACTGTTTATTCTCAGTCCTCTTATTCCAATTCCACATCTCCCCTGAAATCTTTTTCCTTTATGAGTCATCCTGAATTAATTGAGTTTGTTACTCTTGATTGATTAAATCCTCCGCCTCATTCTTCATACATGTACAAATTGATATAAAATAGGAGAGAGTTCCTCAAAATATCTTACTTCAATAACCGCTTTTATGTTACCCAGCTATTCTAGTTAAGATGTCAAGCATTAACAAAATATAACACATTTTTGTATTTCCTTGTTTGTACGTGTAAAGATTGAGTAACAAAATTTTCAATTTAATTACACGGTGATATAAGATGTGTTTGTGACATGTTTATTCTCAGACTGAATGAGGAATTGTTTCAGTCTATCATGTATGAAAGGTGTAGACGACGGAAGATATAAGGAAGTATAATTAGAAGGGAAAGATACTACGAGAAGCCTTATTTGAAGCACCAATGTAGGATTTTTGAACAAATCAGCAAGGGCAATGTCCGTGATGAAATTGTCATTAAGAAACAATAGGATTGAGGAGACGCAGACGAGGCTTCCTTTTCTCAAATCTTCCGGCGCTCTTGCTATTATAATCACACACACATGGTACTCACAGTGAATACGCTGTGTGTCCGTGTCCGACGTGGACGTGGTTTGTATCTCTTCTTCTACTTACTCTATATATCAACTCGGCCGTTCTTACTTACCAGGTATGTGTAGGTAATATTTTGTGTTACGTACAGAAAGTAATCATGGCTGTTGGTAATGATAATGAACGGACTGTTGAGTCTAGAAGCGAGAGAGAGAGAAAGACTGACCGAATGCGCTCACATAAATCAGATATGGAAATAATTTCCTTTTGAGTGCCTTATGGAAGACAATCATCATCTAACTATTTCAATTTGACATAGATGCATCTATTTTTCTTCCTGATGATCTTTTCCTCTATAATTATGGTACAAATAATTTACCCCTAACTAACTCGATAACATGATGACACATGATGCAACTTTTTACATGCTGATTAAAATATGTAGTATGTGGTATTATGAAGTTGAGATTTAGTAGCTGAAGCGAACTTATGACAAGTCCTTTTTTTTAAATTATATAATTTTTTTATAATTCCTTTTCAGTTCTTGCCAGACCTGATCCAGTTGATGATGCTCATCATATGGAGTCTGTCGCTTTTGATTTTGGATTTGAAATGTTCAGCTTAATGGTTGAACGATTAACTCGAATGCTTAGACTTTGCGACTGGAAGAATCCAATGTTGGGGCCACTATCCATTTCCGTCCATGTGAGTTTCGTCATTATTTTCACAGTCTATCACAATCTTTTTTTTAAAAAAAAAAATAGCACAGCCACTCTGCTTCTGGCAAAGATGATGTCACTTCTGTAGAGAAAAGAAATTATCCAGCAGATTATTATGGTTAAATGTTTTAATGAATAAAACGTTTTTTATGCTCCTTATAGTTGTGGATCTCATGGCTGAAACATAACTCTCAATTTTGGGCCCACATTGAAAGGAGACGACCCATTTTTTCTATCAGGTAGATTTCTTAATTTCTCCAGCAAACTATAATGAAATTTATTTGGTAAAAGAAAACACCTCAACGGTACTAGCATTAGTTGGGGTTAAGACTTCGACACCCCTGATTATATGATGATGACAGTATGCATAGGGACTGAGTGAAAAACCTGTCAGGAATGTAACGTCACAAAACATAGACGATGTCCATGTAAACTCTGAGAGTTAAATAGTAGGTACAATATAGTAAACTTTTATTAATATAGGGGTATCGGGCCATCCAAACCTCTCTCTTTGTCTCTTTCTGTGAGGTTTAAAGCTAGTATTTTGTAATCATGGTTTGGGGATTATTAAATATTTTATTATTATTATATCTTGAGGAATGTGGCTGTGTGTGTCTGTGACACAAACATTTTTTCTGCACAATAATCTTCTTGTGCCAGGGGTAGGGAAAATTCAAACTCATATTACTTGTTGGTTCTTTTTTGACAAGTTTCTCGTGTGATTGAAAAATAATGCTGTGTTGCAGTAAACTTTCAACTTTAAAGAGTTGGATGCACTGATGACTTTTTTGAACAACTGAGGATATTCAATATCAGTTGGATATCGATGATAAGTGAAATTGTATAAGTGTCCAATGCGCGTATCGTATACAACATAACATGTCTGTGTGCTGTGAAGATTCTCAACGTCTCTCCTTGTAGTGTTGTCTCTGAATTGTGATGAGGATCAGGTCCTTCAAAGACATGCAAACACACAAAGGAATTATTGAGTGAATTTGTTAGTTGACAATGGACATATAAAATACTAATTGCTAAAAGGGTTATTGCATTCTGGAGGAGAAGAGACAAAAATTTTTCAAAAAATTTGTCTATACATAATTATGTAACAGAATACAACATGGAGTTACAATGTCCTCTTGTTTGACAGAAGTGATCACATTTTTTGTGTAGTAGTTCATTTGTGCATCCCTTTAAGTTTCTCCCTCTCTATGTCTCTTGTAGTTTTTAGGGTGGTAGGTGTTGGTTGTAGCTCCCTAGAAGAGAAAAGTTATTAGATAACAATTTAGCCTTTGATTACAGGCCATTCAGTGGATTGAAAGGGATGATTGAATGAACTTGTATTTGGGAGTATGAAGAGAAAGTACACTATGTTGAGAATATATATATATATGGCGTATATTCAAGAGGAGCTGCTGCCGGAAGAAAAATACAACTGTGAACTTGATCTTCTCTCTCTTTCCTTGATCGTGTTAGCATTCCTCAGTATAATGATACAACATCTCAACACACACACACCAGTTGTGCATACACGCGGTTCTTCAAATCTTTTCTATTTTCTTTTCATCTCATCTCTCTCCCGTTACATCCTATATGCTATAATTATATTATATAGTTGGGAGTGAGTGGACTGGGATTTATAAATAGGTTACCTCACAATCAGTGGTCATAGATACGCTGGTTGCAGTTGCCCATATATGTTGTGAAAAGTTTTTATTGAAAGCGCTATTGTCCTTTGTGGTGGTGGTGGCCAGTCAACAGCATCTTCAATCTTCTTCTTCCATCGTCATGCAAGAAGATCATGAGAACACTCATGAGACACATCAAGTCCCATCCTTAGGCTAATTTTTGCAATCTAGCTCTGGTATAA
Organism: Pygmarrhopalites habei; assembly: GCA_009870185.1. NCBI lineage: Eukaryota > Metazoa > Arthropoda > Collembola > Symphypleona > Arrhopalitidae > Pygmarrhopalites > Pygmarrhopalites habei. Next base: position 59,364 of record WJFB01000278.1, on the reverse strand, counting down.
TATGGCACACATAATGAGATCATAAATCAAATTTCATTTCATTTTGGTTGTAATTCACGGGAGACAGAGGAAAAATGGTTTTAAATTATTTATCTATTTAGCTAGTAATTCTCGAGATTTATATTGTCACTCATTTTTATTATTTAAGTGGGTTTAATCTTCCCTTGAATGCATTTTTGTTGTTGTTCCCAGTTTCAATTATCCCTCATCCTCTGTTTTCCTGTACATTACATTATTATTATTTTGGTCATCATGATTAGTTTTTTCTGGAATGTAGTGTTTGCTGTGCTCTTGGGCACGTGACACCACGCAACCGTTATATGACATTGAATCCATTCTTGTACATGTGAGAGAAAAAGAAATGTAAAAATGAATAAATTTGTGATGGCAGACGGTTGATGAAGTCAAAGCAGACAAATGCACGAGATCCTCAGGATGACGTCTGGGTGGCTTTTGCTGACTTGATGACCCAACTAGAAATCCTTCTTCTAAGATTTAGAAATCATTTTCCATCCGTCAAAGAAGTGTCAGATGAAGACACACATTATTTGCCTATTGGACCTCTTCCTGAATCTGTCTATTTAGCTGGATTTAACATTTTTATGCACAATAAATTTATGAAGCGAGAGTACTTTGTGCAAAACAAACGTTTAACTGTAAGTGCCTTATTAATGTAGCAAAGAAATAAAATCACTTTTCCCATCCTATTTCCTTTTTCTGATCCAACCTGTGATTGTCAGTGTATTTGATGATGGAAAAATATTGTGTATTTTTTGTAATGAATATTGTGAATGTCGTAATTGTTACAGGAAAAGGCCTTTTTATATGTCCGTTTTCGACGAATCTATGGATTTGGAAAGGATGTTGCCAAGAAATTAAAAATACTGAAACAAACTTCTTCCACTGGTTTTTACAATGTAAACCAATACATTAGTACAGCGAGGATAATTCAACATGATGAGGCAGGAAATATAATTAATTGATTTTCAATTACAATATTTTTAAAAGGAAAAGAAGTTGACCCTTTAAATTAAATATAATATATTGTAATACCATTCTCTGTGTATTTATTATAAAGCAGGCGGATAAACGAGAGGAGACGACAAAAAATTCTTGTGGCAAACGAGAGGTAATACAATGTGGTGATTTATTTCTTCTATTGAAATACCTAGTGTGTAGTTTACTCTTTGTGCTCCTCTACTGCAATTTAATGTTTTGCTAGTGAGATGAAATGAAGGAATGTAAACAATTTTTGAGATGATGTGGAACACGAACGGACAGAGAGGGGGGAGAGAAGACAAAATAATAATATTTCTTCTTTGGCTGTGCTGCATTCATGTACTTATTGCTTTCAGTTGTTGCTTGCCTTTGTTAGTGTTGTTTTGTTGGAAGTTATTTAGTTTTGGTTTTAGTTTCCTACCCAGGAGATGATGATGAGGTCATTGCACGGGTAGAGTCTTTTCTTGGTTTTTATGTGATTTGCTCGGCTGTTATATTGCAAACGTGGCCTTTGGTCTGACGAAGTCAAGGGGAGAGAGAGATTCGTCTCTATTAGTCTCTTTGGATATTAAAGCTCTGAAAATGTTCAGTCGGTTGTGTCTGTAACAAAAAAATCCATGCTTTCATTTTTTTGCTGTGTTTGTTTATATTGTTTTTCTTTCTAACAAAGAATGTATGGCTAATTCTCTCAGCATGTCAGCATTTACTTTTCCCTACTGTGCATACTACATACATAGTAACGGCGTCTCCTCACGTATTGCTTTATATTGCTACAAACCCAACTCTCAGTAAAGTGATATAATACTTATTTATTAATTTGTTTTTTTGTCACATACAGACGGACTACCATATTCTTCTTGCAAGATTTCGACGCAACCTGGAAATGTCTTTCAATATGATGGACAACTCTGGATTCAAACAACAGAATCATAACAAATTGAAGTCAAAATCCAAGAATACAACGACTACTGGTGATTGCAATAATGCACGTGTTATTGTACGGCTTAGTAATGAGCTCAAAGGACAAGAGGTAGTGGAGCCTACAAGAGCTCGGATGGCTAATTATGAGGTAAAGCAAAAGTCATCCAACATACGCATCATGATTGATGTTTAACTGCTTTTTTCTCTCTCATTTTTTGTGAACAACCTATGATTTAAAACATTAGGTTGAAAAAATGTGTCCATTTATTAATCTCAGATTTGACCTTTTTTCCTGTCTGTTGTTTGTCCGTCTAGGCATGGGTGCTAATGGCTACATTTGGATTTCAGACGGATTTGATTATATGTCCAAAAAGAGTGGTCCTTGATACAAATTGTCTGATTAGAGATTTAGTCTACATTGACTGTCTTCTACCCTACCTTCGGTATCCTCTACTGATTCCCGTGACGGGTAAGTCTTGGTCTTCTCATTAATTATTTTAGTTAAATGTGAGTAGATTCGCGCAGTTTCATTTCATCGCCTTTATTTACGTGTGATGTGTCAGGGATAGAATTCATGAGCATTCATTCATTGACAGAATAGGAATGAACTTACACATTTGTTGTGACAGTCGTCAGTGGTCGTCGTAGCATTGGGATAATGGAGAGACAACGGATGTATGAGTGTAAGTGTGTAAACATGTATTGAGGTCAAGTAGTGGTAATCCATACTCCATATTTATGCGATATACATATTATTAAGATATGTGAGGTAGGGAATCTGAAGGTGATTTAGAGTTACTAATTGCATCTCGTATTATTGTTATACAACTACTTGACAGCGGCGAAGAGCTCATCTTTGTGTGAAAATAAATTTTGTACAAACGGTGGAAGTAGTATTCAGTGATGTTGACTTACTAGGTAATACCTGGTTGGTAGGTATAGTATGAAAGTAATGTACTTACACTCAGTGATTCAACTTTAATATACTCACACACCACTTTACAATTTGTTCCTTGACGGGACGAGACAGGGGTTCATCTTTTCATGGCTATTTATGTAAAGTATTTGGGTATTATGGGTCCTCTTACATAATTTCACATTGACACTGAGCAAAATATCCAAGTGTAACTAGTATCATGTAATAATGAAGAGCATCGGTGATGCGTATACTAACTCGGAGTGTGTGCGTACGTGTAGACAAGTAAACTGTGTTACTTAATACTTAGCATTTGTCCGCTATGACAATGAGGTTATGGAAACTTCTTTTCCTTTATGTCTCTGAGCTTTTTCTTGTTGTGGATAAAAACGAAAGTAGTCGTAGTAGACATGAGAGAAACTACTTTGATGGATAGTGTAAGGAGAGAGAGAGAATGTGACTAGAAGTATGTCTTACACTTATTCACAGAGTACTTTATTAAAAATGTATTATTGAACAGTCCATTTTTTATATTTAGTAACTAACAAGTTATGTGTACAAGTGCAAACCCTTGTCACTTCCTCACACATAAACAGACTTAATCGATCTCCCGGTCGTAGTAGTTAGTACATATTAGAAATAAAGAAAAAGTCCATATTGTGAAGGAGGAGGAGAGATGTACAGGAAATTATGAATTTTTGGACAAACATTGTGTTAGTCATCTCATCATCGTCATCTCCGCCTCCCTATCTTCATACAATAGCCTTAACATAATACAAGTAATAAAACAACCTGTTCCGGTGTCATTTATTAAACTGGACTCAAATGGCCTTTTTTTCATCGTGGTGATTTTGAAATGAAAAAAACTCTTTAGTCTTGTGCTGACTTCTTCTCCTGCTACATCCTTATAATGACTAAACTCTATTCAATAGATAATATTTTATGATGAGGAGGCATTGTGATGGCTGGGAATTTTTATTACATCGAAATAGTATGAAATGCCACAATTGTACTTGTTAACCTTTTTCTCACATTTTACCTATTCACACGACGTACTGTCATTAAAATACTTTATGGAGCTGGAGGAGTGATGATCACATCGTGTTTGGGAAGTTAGAGGACGGGAGGGGGGAGGGAAAAAAGTTGAATCAGAAGCTCATTACTACTTTTAAGTAAACATGGGGCATTATCCTAATCACTGCAATGTAAAAGAGAGTCTTATGGACCCTAAGCATACTATAAACAACAAGTTCAATGTCTTCAATTTATTATGTTCAATTAAACATTTCCAAGGTTTCGACACAAATCAACTTTTAATTTCAATTTAAAATTTTTCTAATAAAATTTTTTAATTGTTTTCCATATTACGGATAGGAAGAGGAGAAAGGAGGGGAGGGTTTTCGTGTGCTCGCTCGCGTACATACAAGCTCTTCCTTCCCCTTTCTCTATTTGTTTGGAATTTACACACATTTAATTCTTCCTCCTCCCAGGTCCTTCCTTAAACTGGTTTCTTATGCTCATGGTTTTATCCACATTCAAATATATTCAGAGTTGATGATGGGTAATTCAATTGATGGCAATGTTTGGTGATGTAGGACAAGATCATTGGTGAAAGTGTAGTAGTAGATTTTTTAAAATGTTGAATGTATGTCGTTTCTCTCTCTTAATGAATTATGAATATTAATATGATGATATCTTTATGAAAATTTACAGTTGTGCTTGAACTTCGTGGACTGAGTAAAGGTGGACTGACGAACAAGGAGAAAAAGATTTATGGTTCTATCCATAATCCAGAGGCGAAGGATGCTGTGGAAAAGAATGAAAAAACAGCTCAGGATTGCAAGCAGGCACTCAACTATTTGGAGAAACATAAGTCTTCCTTTCAAATCATTACGTCAACGGGGCGTTATGTGAGTTTTGACAGTATACATGATTACATGAGGGACGACTACTTCGACCCAGACTCGTCCAATGATGAGAGGATCCTTGATTCTTGTAAATATATGGAGTACACGGATCCGGAAACCAGACCATTGGACACACCATTGAGAGTTTTTCGTAATACAATCCTTGTCAGTGGAGACCGTATTCTTCGGCTACGAACTATTACACTCGACATTCCAAATAGAACGACGGCTTCATTCTGTTCTTGGTTTTTCAAAGCACATGACATCAACTGTCGCCCAAGGCTCTCTTTCCCCTCAAAATTCCCCATGAGATTTCAGTCCGCCATCGGAGATGGTTTACCTAATGGTCACGAGGAAGAAGACGAAGATGTACCCATTGACAAGGGAGCCTTGAAAAAGAGGCGGAGGGCAAAGAATCGGGGTCGGATCATACAACTAAATCCTCAGATGTATACGTTGTGATTTGTGTTCATTATTGTTGCGTACAAATATACGTGTAGTTGAACGTTGAAGCCAAATTAAAATTTCTCAGAGTGTACTGTCTAATCATGTTCATTTTTTATGTAACAGTATGTTTCGAACAACAATATGTAGGGTCCATACTTGTACGGGTCATGTAATCCTATTAATAAATTGCACAACAATTGTTGAGCTTATTCTTAGACAATATGTATGAAATTAGAATTGTTCATGATGTCTCAGATTAACCCACATTAACTAATTTCAAAGGCAAATGGACAAACTCTAGGTGGTTGAGCTTTGAAGCTGAGACATTCAGAATATTCAGGTGATGTACAGTTGAAAAAGTTATGGCATAAATTTGACTACAAATTAAAAACAATGTGACGACCTTGACGTGGTTTTCTTTTAAATTATACATGTATACAAATATACACTGAAAATTCACAATTATCTGGTAAGATAAATGAATTAATTAGATGTTGTTGAAAAGGGGGAATATGGTCAGTTTTAACGAAAATCTTGTATTCAGAGTAACATCCTCCACCACAGAAAAATGTGTAGACTGAGCAAAAAATGAAAATTAATGGAGATTTATGGGGATACCTTGAAGCATAATTTACAGTTTAATAAACCAACAAAATGATACTCATAATTTTGTATTTAAAATCTATTTGCAGTTAAAAAATGGTTTTTGGATGACCAATTAAAAGGTGCATAATATAGAATATTATAAATAAACATAATAATATCCTATAATTTGTGTGTGTGTGAGGTTCCCTTAATCCCTGTCTCTCTCAAATATTAAGGACCTAATGATGTTACTGCTATAGAGGACGTTTGACACGAGTGAGATACTACATGTATATTTCTGATTTAATCTTGTCAATGTGTGCGTGTACTGTTAACCCATCCATGATGTTCACTCTCATTAAACTATATTGTTTTTGAAGGATGGCAAAACGCTAAATGTTTAGTTGTTATCATGGACAATTATGAGCTGGGCCCCGCTTTGATGTATTCTGATAAATTAGAGACACATTCTAATTAGACTGGAGTAGTTGGTTGGTTACTGTCCATTACACCATGTGTAGAGTGTGGCTCTTGGGGCGGAATACAGACAACTAATGTGTCTACATTCTAGGTGGTCAGTTACTTAAAGGAGTTGAGAGTAGTAAGTGCACGCACTGTACACACAGACCAGACACAAGTTACATACTTTGTATTCCATAACTTTTTGTCCTGTAACTTGTACAACGTCATTCACTGTATCCTTTTCCTTTTATTCAACCTGCCAAATTGTACTATGCATGAGAGTATGTGATGTGTGTACTCTAGATAATACGTTATTTTCCTCGAAATCTTCATATCTCATCTCTGGATGTAGAGGAGGAGGAAGAAGCAAAAGAATTGAGGCATCATGGATGATCAGTGAGATGAAAAAATAATAAAACAATCACCGTATTTGGCTTGACATTTCATTGTGTAAACACAAACAACATTTATATTGACTGGAGTGTCGCTGATTCGTCAATCCTGAAGGAAGGAGAAGGAGAGAGAGGTAAGTAAGTAACAAATATTTTAGATTTGGATTGTCTTCCGCTTCTCCTCCTCCTCCTCCTTCTTGGTTACATTGATGGAGATAGGCAATGAACTGGGGAGTATAGGGATATTTACTAACAGTAGTTTTGATGTGATTGAGATTCTACGAAATATATGTGTCTAGATAGACCATCATCATTACTGTAAAAGCATTTTACAAAGCCCCTCCATTAGTTTCTCAAGTCGCTCAAGTCCCTTGGAGGAGGAGAATGCTAGATATAATTTGATGTTTTATGATGATTTTTTTATAATACATATTATTATGACTAATACTGCATTTGTTGTTGGGACGTTCGTGTGGGTATCGACTCGACAGACAGTCAAGAGGAAAAGATGATGATTCGGTATTTCATGCAAAATAGGATTGGATAGGATACAAGGATGTTTCTCCTCGCTGAGTATTTACCTGAGGAGGATGAGGATGTGATCATTCACGTAATATTGAAACGGTCAGTTAGTATGATTTAATGACTCCACCTCCCTATCATGTCCAAATGGGTCACACAAACACATCATATTAAATAAGGGTCATCTTTATCTGATCATTCACGGCTTTATTATTATTATTATTATTATTAAGTAGGTAGTTATTATTAGCGTCGTTGATGTTGTTGTTGTCCATCCATCAAGTTCAAGATGGATGAAAGTGGTCCTCCTCCTCATTTGTGTGTCGAGTGGGTTAATCATAATGTTTGGATAAACAAATCTCAACGAGAAGAAAAATATAGGAAAGACAAAGACCTAATTTACAAATTATTAATACTCTCCTTTCCTCAGAGTGTCTTCTTTTAAAAGCAGTTAATTATTTCAGGGTGGCAGAGCCGACCGTGAATGGACCCTGTCATTGAAGTTTTTTCTAGTGAAAGAGGGAGAGATGCTAAAATGCTTTGTATAAGAAGCTCCTTTTACTATAATGTTACACGTGGGCAGTCTGTTTGTACCTTTCGAGTATGTCAAGTTTTTTTAAATCTCTTCTTCTTCTTTTTGAAAGGTTGTCCATTTTTTTCATTGTGATTCCAAACAGGCTTCATCGTGTAATATTCAAGAGGAATTATATCCAATATCAATTATCTTACTAGCACTCTCTCCCTCCCTCAAGAGGAAGCATCTTCAGAAAAGTTGAAGTAGTTTTAGTACACAGTGTAGTGTGGTGTGTAATGTGTTCAGAGTAATCATAATTGTAAAAAAAATTTCCATATTTAATTTTTATGTTGCATCAGCAGACTGTAATGCTTGTTGCTGACGGGGTGCAGTGAGATGAAGAAGAAGAAAAAACTTTTACAAGAACAATAGACAGAAAAAGGTCGATATAGGTAGCCTTGCAAGGATAGACAGGTGTGAGTGTGTTTTGCTATGTAAATTACCTGGATGCGAAAAAATATTTAGGAGCACACACACTCACAGTCCACAGACAAGTGTGTAGTGTAGTGTGGATAGTAAAGTGTAAAAGAATCCGTGTGCCGTCTTCATTCAGTTTCATCATGTGTACTTATTATCGAGGCTGAACAGTCAAGATAATGTGGAAGTACATGTTAAGTGTGTGTAAGGGAGGATGAGTTACATGACGTGGGAAATGTATTAATAATATGTAAAAAGATAATAATAGTCTACTAAATTTGATGTTGTTCACTGACTTCTACTGTCTCGACCACTGGATTAGTAATTAGTTGATCTTTGAAAGCGTTTTATAAGTCGATCGACCAGTGAGACTTGTCCACCTAAAAATGTAATTGGGGAGTTAATTTCACTTGACGACGTCAATCTTTAATCATTGTTCCCATCCAATGTGTGTGTGTGACACACACTGTGTGGAGGGCACAGGAATAATATCAGGCTAATCAATCTTTCTCATAAAAGAAAATGACTCATACAAATGAGAATCAGAAGAATTTAGCTGTAAAAGAGGAGGAATAATACATTGGTAAATCCAACGACATTGCATTTTGTGGGGGGAACCCCTATTGCGTTGTGTGGAATTGATGTCGTTTTTCCAAAAATTATTATCGTATTACTCATAATTAGTTTGATACATATTCGAGGATGGTGAGAGAGCAAGGGAATTTTTGCCAAACCCATTTCCCCTCCTCCTCCTCCTCATCGACACTGACTAATTTGTAAAAATTTTCCACAAGTAGTTTTTCGTGGAAATTAATCTGTGCTGATAATCTTTTCCTTCTTCTGTTATTTTGATTCATGGACGAGAAAAATCTTTACTCACTTCTTCCTTTTGGGACAGACCATGATGATGATGATGAGGTGACGGTGACACACGCACACTTAACTAATGAGAATGAAAATTCCTTATTTTTGAGAAAAAAAGATCAAATATTCAAATATCTTAATCAGGATGGAGAGAGAGGAGAAGGACCGACTGCCCCTCCTCAAGACCATTCATTATCTTCTGATGATGATCTTGTCGAAATTATGGAGAGTATTTGTTCTGCAGGAAATTTACCCAAATTTAGTCGATGATTTAAACATTTAATATTATAGCTTTAGCTCTCTCACAAACGCACATTCAGAAAACGACGCGTCTAGCCTGGCCATCTCAATTTATTCGTAAAATATTAAAAAATATTCGCTCAACTGATGTTGTACTGTATAATATTTTTGTACGGTTGGTTGAAAAGGCATGACTGGGATGTGCTAATTCAATTATTCATCCTAACACAGTTTGTTCGTACATGATGCATTTCAAAAGGTTTTGGCAATGAAAGAATCAATAAAATTATACACACACAATGAATCCCTTCTGTGAAAATTTGCGTGGATAATTTTTTTTGCAACATTTTCAACAGTAAAATGTCACATGTGCCAAAAATATGTGTGTGTGTATACAAGGTGCAGTGGAGGAGGAGGAGGACAGAAAGAGAATCGTGTTTGTCGAATTTATATTTTTTAAATAAAAGGAGAGTCATTAGTTGACTTATTAAACTGTGATTTTCACAAATTCCGTCAAAAATAATCAAATGGCTTGAAAAATATGTAATTTTTTCCAGACATTAAAATCTTTCATGATCATTCCTTACTCCTCCCGTACAATACATTCTTCTCTCGTCTCGTCGGTGATTTGTCTACCTGGTTGAAAATATTCAATAGAGAATTAACGAGGCAGGGAATTGTCCACAAAAAGACATGCATGTAAAGTATGAATCTTATGGAGATGAACTGAAACCAAGGAAATGAATTCCATTGCATTATATTCCCTTCTTCCTGAGAACATTTTTTTTGGTCAATTTTTTCCCCTTCATCCCTCACGATTGAAAAATTATTAATATTCAAAATGGAATTTATTTTCCCCATATCTACTGTTACCTATTTCTACCCACTTTGTAGTTATACACAGTAAATACAGAATAAGTAGTATGAGGAGCTTCAGATAAGGTGAAATTCATGATATGGCCAAGTCGTCTCCAAATGTGTGGGGTTGGTAATGACCATGTCAATTTCGCACATTTCTATTATGTCATCGTTTTGCAGACAAAGACGAAGAGGAGGTGCCCAAGGGTACAGGCGACACGTTTTCTCATCTTCTCTCTACTCGGATCCTTAAATCATGAGACTGTACGACGTTCCTTGCGCTCATGATAATGATGCATGAGAGCTAATTTGTAAATATCTACTAGTAGACACATTTCTTCAACTGTGAGTCTTCCTCCCTTCTTTGTGTTGGTTAACACACACTGGAGGATTCTCATTGAGGAAATTATCAATTTCGGCTCCTCTTCTTTAATGAATCCGTACTTGTACGATACATTAAACATAATGTGGTCTCATGTACAGATAGTGTAATACACATGCATATTGTATTTAAATTCCACTTTTGTCAGATTGTCCTGTACACATGTAACATCCATGTGTGTGTCTTGTGTTGAGAGAGAGTCCCATTTAGCATCTCTATATACACCGTCCACCGTCGTCGTCATCAAAACTTTATTCTTGAATTATCCCTCTCTCTCCAAAATGCTTAACATTCCATTTCATTATGTGACAGGCTGTTCTTCTCGTTCATTATATTCATCATTGTCCATCCTCATATTATTACTACTACTGTATTGTAGATTGAGTTGACGTCTTCATTTCCCTTTTTTCTCATCATTCTTGTTTTCATTCCGCGTATTTTTATCCACTCAACTTGACCATATTGCTCTTCCTCTCTCTGGTTGGATTATGTATTATTACAAGTTGAGAGAGCGTATTATTCAAGATTTACGAATGCCACGTCTCATTTATTACATGTTGTGTTACTGCATGTGTACATACTCAAGAGTAAGAGTGTGTGTGAGAGGGAGAGACAGAATTATATTTACCCTCCTCACAAAAATTACTATTTAAAGACCATAAACATTTTTATGGTTCTTCCTGTATGTCGGTTTCCCTGTGCCTGTGAGACTTGACTATTCGTCGTCTTTGTTGTGTGTGTGTACCTTAAAATATGTTCACTTCACTATGAAATCCACTATGAAAATCATCCCTAGTCAACTATGAGTTAATATTAAACGTTCTAATAATGATGGTAGGATGCGTCTGGTCATTCAGAATCATTTCTGCAATCACCAGAATCGTATATGCACAAAACATATGTAATGGATATGTACGAGTATTAATTTAATGTGTATGGTCAAACTATCTACACTCCACTCAATGGAAATGCATGAAAAAATATGACAAATTACAATTCCCATTTTTTGCGTGTGTGTTGGCACAATTTAATCATATGCTAGATTCAACGCATTTAAGTTTATGACTATGGCTCTATTATTATATTTTGGTCTGTGTTTTCATCCGCTTGACCTACTGGTCAGCAGTTGTCAGTGATGGACTGAGGGGTAAGGTAGCCACGTCTGAATGAATACAATATTTACAATATTTTTGACTTATGAAAATTTTTGTTTTCATTCGTACACAAAAAATGGTTGTAGCTGTTTTTAAAATTTTGACACATGAAATTATCATAATTTCCTTCAAAAATCCTGGACATAATTATAGACTAAGGTTTTGAGTTAGTTTGGCTGGCTTCCTAAATATTATACAATTAGACGATGGAATATGGTAAGAAAAAAACTGACGTACCTTCTCCTCCTTTAAATTTGACTTGTCTTGGGGAAGGCAGAGGAGGAGGAGGAGGAGGAGAAGGAGAATGTAGTAAAGCACGAAATATTTTTCATAATCATAATCCCTCGCACATAGAATAACATATTACAAGGTGGGACACATGGACCAGGACAGACAAGGTGTTGACTTGTCAGAAAAAACTTTGTACTACTACTCATCCATACAATGTCTGTATCTGTTTTTTAGTTTTTTCTATCTAATTTCTGAAAAATTGCATTGACTCTCTCTCTCTCTCTGTCTCGTGATTGAAAATCAGTTTGCACGAAAAGAGAGGAATGTGTACTATATGTGTGTGTGTTTGATGGTGAAGCCTGGATCCCTGTATAAAAGTGAGGAAGAGTTTTATCTGATGTTTTTCCGTGTTTCAACAACAACTTAATGATAATATGCATTACAATCGTGTAATTTCAAACCCTTAATCTACACACCACCACCACAATGAAGTAGTTGAGAGTGTGTGTGTGTGTGTGATACAACCATGTATATATGCATAAAAGAAGTAAATGTGCAAAAATCGACAAGGTCGTACAACTCACGATGAAGAGAAGAAGAAGACAAGATGATCCCATATGTTCTCTCATCAAAATCAACTCTCTCTCTCTCCAGTATCTGTAATTTCTTAACTATGTGCACATCTCGAGAAGAGTTACATGCTCAAGTGTGTGTGTGTGTGTTTGTGTGAAGTCTCTCTCAAGATGACAGACTCTCATGTTCCAGCACATTTTTTTGTTCCAACCTGTCTCATCCTTTTCTCTGGTGTGGTAGTCTAATGTAAAGAAGGCATAGAGTCAGGTAGGAGGTCCAATTCTAACGAGTAGAGTGTAGACACACACACACACAAGGCATTGCCGCCGTCGTCTTAATGACTACTAGGGTCCATTTTTATCGCTGACTCAGAATTTGAGCCGTTCCGTTACCCTCAACATCATGGTGATGATGAAGAAGAAGGAGGATTATGTCAGGATGACACTATTTCACATTGCATTATTGTACGTCTTTAATTGTGTATTTATAAAGATGTTTAAAAGTCCATTCGCATCTCTCTCAAATTGAATCATCCCATTTTTGTTCCGTGTAGTCACAATAACAAGTCCGTCTCCCATTCATTTAGTGTGGCTACTCAACTTGTTCATTCTTCTCCTGTCTCTCCTCCTCCTCCTCCACTCCTGTTTGGACAAGTCGAACAATGTACTACTAAGTTATGAGAAGAGGAGGTGAGTCTCCTCATCATCCTCCTCCTCCCCCTCCCATGATTTACAATGGAATGAGAAGCAGGAGTAAGGAACATGGAAAGCATCAATTTACCACAATAAAAAGAAACTGGAATGCTATGACATATGAGCGTGAATCAGATATAACTTTATTTGTTCACAATGTACACACAGAGAAAGAGAGAAAAAAAAGAGGGGATCAGAAAAAATTCCTGTACATCTTCACTCTTTTTACAGAGAGAGAGAGACGGGGAGGTAAGGCCTGAGTATCAATGGCCGTCATTGGGACAAAAGAGGAGATTTTAACAGATTTTTGCAAGGTTTGAGTGGGAAGCTTATATATACTTACACCTCTTTATAAGTATACTCCAAACTTTTGCTATTTGTGTAAATAAATTCTTTGATAATTTTTTTTGCAGAGAGACAGAAGAAAAGGAGAACGCCTACACCTTAACCTTATCCAGAGGAATGAGAAGCATTTTCTTCCCCACACACAAACGCACACACACACTCACTCTCCCTTTCATTCTAAATATACATGTATGACTGCATAAATACTCGAGAGGGATTTTAAATAATAAGTTCCCCCTCTCTTTATACCCCTCTATATTCTTTATATATATCATTTTTGTGCTATGTGTAGCATATACTAAACTCTCACTGTTCAACGTGTACAACAAATTTTTATGTATTTTTTTAATGTTAGGATTAAATCTACAAAAAAAATTATTATTTTTTCCAAACGTTATATGTACAAAGTTCCATTACATCAACAGAAACTGACAGGACGATGTCGTTAAAGTCGTAAAAGGAGCTGAATTAAAAAATATATATTTATCTAGAGCTTCTTCTTCCACTGGCGTCCACCACACACACACACACAACTCTTTTTTAGGGAAAGGAGGATTAGATGAAAAAGGATGAAATTCCAAGAATTCTGAACTTTGTGTCAGCACAACTTTATGCATTGTGTTCTCTGTCCATATATCAAAGATTTAGCAAAAAAATTTGTTATTCTATTTCACTTGTTATTCTCATTGACAATTTTCACGTGATCAAGTTTCATTCACACCGGTCAGTTTTATTATAATTTTGTCAGACATGGATATGCATTGCATATGTATATATACTATACTATGTGTGCTGTGTAGTGTCATTAAATTTTTAAGAAGTAAAAAATGTACAAATTAAAATACTGCTTAAGACTCAAAATGGAGGGAATTTGAGACTGAGTCAATAGTATTGCAAGAATGTGTAATCTTCTGTGGAGGCTACAGATATTGTAGAGGGTCCAGGTTTAAATTACAAAGATTGGATGTTGGATAAGGTTTGAGTGCAGATTGACAGCTGGATAAAGCCTCATTCTTTACTAATTAAGGGGGAAAGAGGATGTTGGGGATTCATGTAGAATGTGTGTGTGTGATGTGTAAAATTAATCTTTGTGTTTCAGGTTTCAGCTGACTGGCTAAAGTTGTAAATTTATAATTGGAAGGCCGATAGATTACTCTTTTCGGGGTTGAGCATTTCAGAGCATGGACAAGAGGCAGAAAAAGATGGTTTTAATGACTCTGTCCCTGTCTTCACTTGTACACACACACTAAATAGGGGGTACAGAACATGCGAGTTGTTCCAAGCTTCTAGATTGACCTGCAGTAGCCTGTACACACACACACACATTTACAATAATGTCGTATATCTACGAAACATACATTACCAGCTAAGTGTAGTCCTATTAAATGTGTGTGTGGAGTGGAGGGAGGAAACCAGATTTACACTAACAAGTGCAAAATAGCGAGCAATTACGCAATAGGATAGAATAGAATAGGCTAGGGTTAGAAAAAAAATTATATATTTTTTTGGATTGTCTACATTCCTGGTCGTATGTACTTGGTGTGTGTGTGTGTGTGTACACTTTGCTCACTCACTCGTTATAATGTATTTATGTTAATTGTTTGTCAGGAGGGGGAATTTGTAAGAATTATGTAGTTGTGTGGAGTGCAGGGAGTTGTGTGTGTGTGATGAAGGAGGTTTTAAGTATTACTTAAGATTTTATGAAGGAGATAATATATATATATATAATTGTGGATACATCCACACAGCCTGCCTGCCTGTTGTGGTGGACTAGAGAGAGGGATTCACAGTTGATCAAAGATGTGTGGATTTGTGTGTTGGTCAGTTGACGAGGAGGGGGGAAATGAGGGGCGGGTGAGAGGTTGAAATGATATTAGATATTCGTCGTGTCTTGTTTGGTAATTCCCCGTACGAAACTCTCACTGACTGTCATTTTTTACTGCAGCAGGTGATTGGGTCATTAAAGTTTGAGCAAGCCGAAAAACTCGACAAAAATGAAAGATTAGGAGAAGAGGAGCCTAGTCTTCTTCCTGTCGTAAATTCACAAGGCATAGACCTCATGAGGAGGAGGAGGAGGAACATATGACCATCTTCAAAAGTGATGAGCACCTCCAGGCAGAGGCATCGGTGTCCTGCCGCCTACAGTCAGCCTCAGATTTCTGAGAGTACAAAGCTTCCCGTTCCCATGTCATCCACGTAAATATTTAATAAAAATTCCCTCACAGCCATTAAGCTCAGCTGTGTGTGTGTTGTGTGAGTGTGTGTGCCCCTCTCTCTCTCTTTTTGCACAACATATAAAAATATTACTGTTTTTCCATGTGCGTATTATTATGGCATGGACAGAGAGTGGAGAGAGAGAGGAGGAATGTTCCGAGTCAGTTTTTTCCCTTCTTACTCTGAGGCCACACATTTGTATATAGGTAATGGAATGGAATGCCTACTTATCTTACTGCACCATGATTTTTTCCTCCATTTTCATAACAATCAGATCACCCACTCGAAGGTGTAGTAATAAGTATGGGGAGGGGGGAATGTGTAGGATCAAGACGCGCATCATAACGTTTTGTCTCGCAATAAACACTATCACCTCATACCGGTTGTCGTATAATTATTACGGTTTAATATTTATCTTGTAACACTCCATCCCTCCCTGTCCTGTCCGTCTCGTGGGGATGATGATGCTTATGAAATTGCATGGCCTATTGCAATATCATACTATTTTTTAGTCAGTCAACCTTATCCTAGTCATCTTCTGCTCTCATCGTCCTCAGAACAATTTACTAATTAATTCAAAGACACTCACAACTACAGAAAGAGAGGGAGATGGAGTGTACAAAATGGAGACTGACCGTTATCTCTTCCTCTCTTGTCTTTGTTTCAGGTAATTCATTGGGCCTCTTCATCTACTCCCCTCCTGGCAGGGCATGACACATCATTTACTCTACATTTGAGTAGACACACTCTATCTCTAAAATAAATGTTCACTTATATATCGGGTCATCAAGATATGGACAACTGGGTACATTTTTCCACCTCGTTCCTCCCTCCGTTTTTATTTAACACAGTCACACCTCCTCAGCCAGAAAGAAAGGAAGAGAGAGAGAGAGAGAGAAAAGCTGTGGGCCAGTGTTCCACATCTCCCAATGAAATATTTTCACAGCTCAATGTCACCCCCATTTATTTATGGAGGTGAATGTCAATAACGGAAAATCCTAGGCTCATCTCCTCCCCCTTCTCCAATAATAATAAATCAAATTTTTAATATATAACAAATCAATAATCCAACCCCCTTTCTTCCACACGTGTCTGTATTATTCTTTTTGACTGAGGAAAAAAATTGTAGACCCGGAACTATTTTTGTATTTGTTTTTTTGACCAACTCGAATTTTTTAAGAATATTTTACTCAAGAGTCTCTCAGAAATCACTTAATATTCAACGATTAAATAAACAGAGAGATAGAGGGGGAGAGATTAACTCATCTATTTAAATTTCTTTCGTATCCCCAAATTTATTATCATAATCATTTGAAGGAGGAGGGTTGATTTGTGAATTTTTCCAGTAAAAATCCCAGTCTCTCAGTAATTATGGAGAAAAATGTGGAGGAAAAAAAGAAGTTTTCCAGCATGACAACTCAATTTGAAGATGGCTACGAGGAATGATTAAAGAAAGATTTGGATTTTCCTTCATTTCTCTCCAAATGTAAGTACATTGTGTAATCTGTGGAGTGTCAATGTCAGTGTCAATAGACAGCCCCAGAGGCTAACTTGGTTGTTAAGGTAAGACTGACCATTTTCCATGTTAATTCATACCTGGCTTTCCAAGTGAGACTACGTCTCTTGTAGTGGAGGGAAATGGTGGGTAAGACGATGTGAGCTACTCTTCACACATATGTAAGTCTCAAACTTGAGACAGAAGAGTGAGAGACCACAAAAACTTCAATGACTATTGAAACGCCCACTCTAACACTGAAACTTTAAAGTCAAAGAGTGAGAGAGAGGAAAAAAAGGGATGAAGAAGCTCTTGTAGAAGAGAGTGAGGAATAACAACGACTCGACTTATTATTAGCAAGATCATCCCATCACCGAACATTCCATTTTTATGGGCTTCCTCAGGACACTCACAGCCACACACACATCCACACACACTCATTTTCTTATCATTGTGATGGACATGATTGAACATTTTTATTCAAAAAATGTTCAGTTTCTTAAGAATATTTGAAGGTTAGACACAAGGCTCTCTCAAATCTCCATTAACTTTGTTTAACGTTCTCTCCGACGCTGTTCACTGGGTCTGGATTTTTTGTCTCTCTCTCTCTCTGATTCCCCAACATTACAATATTTTTAGGTAGTTTAACCCTCTGCCTCAAAAGACTAGTCGATAATGGATGCAAAGAAAGGGGAAAGGGGGGGGGGGAGATATTTGCATTCGGATTTCTAGTGTCGATTCGCCATTAAAGCGAAGTGGGGAGATAAGAGAGAGAGGGAAAAATTGATGATTGGGGTAGAAGGAGCGTCGGCAGACTACAGTGGAATGAATCAATGTCAAAGGTACTCCAGGCTAATTAACTCATTTACAACAACAACAACAAGATGAGGAGGAGGGGAGGGGTAAAGAGAGCTAGTTGTAATTAATCTTTAAATAAAGTGGGGAGGGGATTATAAAGAGGGAAATCGATGACGGGATGAAGTGTATTAAGTATATTATGTATATTACCGTTTTACAACGAGTAATTATGAAACTTCGTAATCAGCTTCCTTGCCTTTGAAGCCATGCGACTCGACGGTCTTCCACACACACAATCACACACGTACTTTACATAAGGTGTTTACAATGTATAATAAATGCATATCATCAACTCCATCACATGTACATCACATATGTAGGAACACTCAGTCATTCTGAGAGGGAATACGGAATTTTTGAATAGTCAATGAAAAATATTTTTCCCTGAATGGCATTGAACAGTGTTACAAGACAATCTAATCGTGCCCAGACGATAATTCTCTAGAGAGAGAAGAAAAAACGGAAAATGACTGAATAATAATTTTTGTGGGTTTGTAAACACACACACACGCTCAGAACAGACCTTTCTGTTTTTCTGACGGGAAAAAGTTGTTTTTTTTCTCAAAAATGGAAAAGTGTACAAGAGTAGCAGTAGTAAAAATGACATTTTTTGATCATAATAGCCTAGTCTAATGATTGAGATGTCAATGAAGTAGTTGTAGAATATTTTAATAACATATTTTTTTCATTTTTTCCAAAAATATACACATACACGACTCGCTTCACCTACTGAATAACAAACTCGAATGTGAGTGTGTGTACCATGTCATCCAATTAAATCTGTTATCAAAATCTAATGATTTATCCTTTGACTCGAAGCAACGACACACATACACACATGGGGCTAGCCCAGAGGAGAGTGAATATATTATGACTTGGTATTTGTATATTTGATTATGATTTGGGATTCATTTTTTTGAATTCGTAATGTCAAGCTTTTCTTCACATTCACAATGGACAGAGAGAGAGAGACACACACACACGAGTGGAGGGAACAATTATAAGGAGGACTGATGATGGTGATGTATTGGAAATACTTATTATAATACTACAAGGACTCGAACTTGTCTTTCTCGACTACTATAGCTACTGCGTCTTGTAAATAGTCGGCAAGGGAATGAGGAGCTTCATTAACGGGAAAAATTAATTTGTTTCATAATTAATTGAAATGAAGTAATTCTCAAAAGACACTTATCCACACACAAACACACTCACATAGGGAAGGAAACTGAGACCTCGTGGTGGTAGCGATGTAGTATATAATCATGATTGATAAATAACTTGCATAGTTTGAATATATAAAAGTATTATTTATCAATAATTCCATTGTAATTAAATAATTCCAATGCCCAACCGACGGTTGAGCACACACACACACAAGCTGTGAGGTGCGGTGATTTAGGAAAAAAAGACATGTCATTAAAAATATTTACTGGTTTCTAATACCTTTTCACTAACTACAAGTAGTTGAGAGGGGATGAAGTGTGTGGAGGAGGAGGAGGAGGAGGAGGAGGAGGGTAGATTTAATCATTGACATTGATCGTGAACGATTGACTTTGGCCAATTATTACTCGTTTGTATTTGTATACACTTGGACGTAGGACGTATCATTAAAATCTTTGACAGAGGGTTGAGGTCGTGTGTGTGTGTAGTATAATAATAGGTGTAGTACTACATCACTGGAGTTGCATAGGAAGAGGAGGATAGGACAGAGTTAATAATTTCTTGGTTTTTCAAATAATTGTCCGTTTCTATTGTTATTCTATTCTTTTATGCTCATTCCTACAGGTAAGAGATGCCTTGCCAAAAATTATTTTGTTCCTTTCTTTGCAAATTGTACAATACACAGCATATGTACATACTACTAGTACTACAGTGTGTGCCTTTACAAGAATGCACATTTTACAGTGGAGCGTATAGAAGCGTGACTGTCTGTATAAAGGAAAATATTCAAGTCCAGGGACGCTTTCAATTAAGGTGAGGATAACTTTTAGCATTACGTAATAAGGCAGAAGAAGAAGAAGAAGCGTCAGAGAGGATCCAAATGACAATTCACTGTTAAAAATTAATGGACTAGATTAGCCAATCTTAGTTTTGAGCAATGACTCAAATATTGAGTATTTCTTTCCGGATTTAAACTTGATTCTCAAATCCCTACAGTTTTTATGAACTGACCACATCATCGCACGACGTGAACTCTTCAATAAATCCTGAGCTTATGCAGAATCTGGAGGAGAAGTAGTAATCCTGATGACAAGTCTGAATGGAGAGCGTGTGTGTTTTTGTGCAATTCCTTCTCTTACACACACACACACAAATTTGATGATTACATCATGGAGAAGGAAGGAAGGAACCATAATTATCTCATTGTTGTTCTGGAACAGGAATTGAGAGTCGTAAGACATGGTGACGCTATTGTTGGTAGTGTTGTGATGATGATGACCGCATGGTTTTATAATGACGTCGTGTGTAGTGTGATGTGAAGAATCGATGATGATGTCATTGATTCATTCTCTATCGAACAAATTGTATGTGTTCAGCATTCAGTATGATATAACAGGAGAGAGAGGGGCAAAAACAGAATCTATTAGCTGATGATTATAGGACAAAGATTGTTGGTCAGCTAATGGAGGTGGGTGGGTGGAAATTGTAATTAATAAAAGTTACACGTCGCCTCACACAGCATTTCTTAAATTTCAGGTTCTCTCCTTCTCAAATCTCTAAGTCTCTGGAAAAACAAAACGTTGTTCACCCAAAATGAAACACCAACAACAAAACAAGTTCAATAGAGAGGAAGAAGAGGTAACCCAGGAAGGAAGGAAGTTGAATATATATTATCTTTAAACATACATCTTACACTACACTGTATATGTACGTACATGCGTGTGTCAATTTCATTTCATTATATTTTCCATTGTGCAATCCACCACACAACACACACACTTGTACATACTTGTATAGTGTAGGGAAATTCAAAACAATTCATCTAACCCTCATCTTCCATTTAATTTAGCTGTATTAAATGTGAGTAAGAAACGACTCGAACATTTTTCCTCCTCCATCATGAGGGTGAAGGAAGAAGAGAGGAACAACTTTACAGCTCTGCTGTGTGTGCGTGTGTGTGTACAAAGGGGGGATGGGGGATGAGGAAGAGTTGGGTAACGCGAGTTGGGAAGAGCAAGAGGATTTCTAGAAAATAGTTCCGGTTTATGATATTATAAAGGTGAAGTGTGCAGACGCCGTGGAATCTTGACGTTAAATCACCTTTCTTCTTCTTGGTTCCAGTGAATACTCTCTCAATAGGTCATAGATGAACTTGAAGCGAGAGTCAGTCTCCTCTCCTCCTTCCCTTCTAAACCCCCATACATAATCACTCATTGTTTTCTCATCAATCCTCTCCCTTCTCATTATTGTTATTATGGTGAAGGCAGTAGCCACTCTCTGCTAACTTAGTAAACTCACACTGCTAGATCTCCAAGAGCCAAGTCAAAAATGAAAGATCCACACACATACATACAACATAGGACACAACCACGTAACCACTTAATTACGTAGGTATATCAAATTCACATGAAAGACATATTACACTTTTTCGAGAGAACCAACAGCAGCCAATGACTCCCGGCACCAAATTTTGTCCCCTCTCTCTCTCTCTCTCTCACTCTTCATATCCTCTCAGTTCTCAGATAACACACACACACTCTCGAGTGTGTACAGGGGATACTTAAAAATGGACATAAAAAATTTGAAATGACCACAGGAGAGATTTCCATGCGAAAAAATCCAGATAAAAAGAGACAGAATTGCAATGGTGTATGTGTACAATGAACGAGGTCTGAAAACTGAGAAACATTTTTACAACAATATTAAAATGTACACAAGGTTTCCAATAATAAACACATATTATACATTGTATGTACTAAATACACACACACACTCTCTCTCAACTGTCCATATATTTCTCAATTTACTTTTGCTTTCAGTACTCTTTCTACTGCAAGGTTGTTTCTTTGAGAAAAAAAAGAGTGTAAGTATGTAAAATAAATGTTGGGTGATTTCAAAAGTTCAAAGTGTGTACACTCCTTCTCATAGTCTACGATGAGAGGAGAGAGTGTACTTACCAAAGTTCCCTTCTTCCACCAATTCTACATTTTAAGGTATGTTTTAGCTAGTACAGAAGTCCTTTTTGCATCATTGACCATTCTGAGCACGTAGCATTGTGTATCACGATTGATGATCTCCTCCTCTGAATAAAAGTAAAGATAGACGTCAGCATTTTGGCCAAATTGATATTAATTAATTAAAAATTATTATGTAATCCTATTATAAGACACCAGGACGGTCAGGAGACAGTAAAACATTCTCTAGTAGTTAGTCAAGTCTGTCTGTGCCTTTTTTATGGAGGAGAAGCAAGCAAAAAATTTTTTTAGCAAGTCTCTCTTTCTCCCTTGTTAGACGATCTTGAACAAAACCTTTGTATTGAGTAACATGAAAATACCAGTACGACACTCTTTTTTGATGAAGATCATAATTATTATGGATGGTAACAATTTAATACTTTATAATTGTGTTACTAGCATTGTGAGGGGAACGGAAATAGAAAACAATCAGTATCTATTAATTTTAAAGTTATAACATCCCATGTTACCTGTACCTTGGTTGGATGTGTGTGTGTGTGTGTAGGTTGCTGCCCCGCTAACATGCATGCTAACATTTTATTATTTTATTAAATGGTAACAAAAATCGGAAGCATGCGATGAGTCATTTAATCATCACTTTCATCCTCTGGAAGTTATAAAATGAAATGCTGTTGCTGCAGCTACAAGTGTGTGTGTGTGTAGCCTCCCACTTTAACCATATGATTAATGTAGTTGAATGTGGAGAGAGAGAGAGTGAAATTATACTGTACAACTCGTTAGCCACTTTTATGTGCTAAAATTACGAATGGGAAATTGCGAATTGTTGTGTACAATGATGATGAAGACGCTGGTTTGTTTCACGTTCCTGACCATGGTCATGGACGGACTCTAGTCAACTCCCCCCTCCCTCCTTTTAATTGCCTTTATATTTAATTTTTCTTGACTAGAGGATTCATGACTGAGTGGGTTTTGAACCAAGAACCTTTTAGTTATTTCACAAAATTAATGTGAGAGTCTCTTGTACTTTGTACATTGAAATTGGTGAACACATGGGCATTCTCCTTCAGTCAAAAGTGTTCTCAGGTGAGAACTAATGTGTGGCAAGTATATATGAGTGTGTGTGTCTGTATGTAGTACACACACACTCTTCAGTCCAATATAATGTAATCTAGTCATTTATTACCTATAGATTTTTATCCAAAAGTCTATCAACTCTCTTGACCACTGGCTGAACCGTTTTACAATTCATTTTTCCAGGATTCAAAAGTCATGAAGAGGATGTTCAGGAAAAACAAATCTTGTACAAACTCTTGTTAAACAAGGACAAAGTAGTCATTTGACCTTGTCGGCCAAATTGAAGTTTAGCCGTAATTTAGTTGTTTCGATTTGTTTATTTTACCCATTTATTTTGAGCAATTACTCAGTCTCTCCTCTTTCACAGAATGGGGAGATGGAGATTAAGACAATCGCAACATTTTAATATTACTTTTTACCTGGTTCTTCCTCTCTCTTTCTCTCTCTTCAGTACTTTTATACTACAGTGTCGCTACAATTGCGAATTACGACTCCTCCTTCTTGTGCAACAGTTAAGTGGTTAAATGTAGCAGTGCAAATAAATTGTTAGTCAGATAAGGAGAAGGATTTCAGAAATGAATACATTGTAAAACGATGATGATGAAGATGATTACGTACACTCAGAACAGTTCATCGTAAAAATGTTTTAAAAGGGAAATCAACTCAATAACCACCAACTACACAATAGAGAGTAGTGTGTGTGTGTCTACTGTGCTGTACAGAGACATTCTTGTTTCTCATTTTTTGACTTGTTCCCTTACGATCATTATATTCTAAAACAGAGTTTTGAACGATGATGTAACAATAATATTAATATTATTGTTGTTGTAATAATGTTTGAAATAATCTCCAGTCCTTCGTCTCCCTCTCCCTGTGTGTGTGTGCCTGTCTAGTCCTAACCAATTGGGATAAATAGGGGGGATCAAGGTTTGTTGGAGGAGGATCAAGACGGAAGAAGATGTTGGGAAACAAATGAGAGAGAGAGACATGGGTTAAAATTCTGAAATATATTTATGACTTTCATGGAAATTGTACGGTGGAAGAACCTTCGGCTCCGCCGTCAAGAAAAAGACCAGAAGTAAATACAGTATATAGAAGGAAAAGTAAAGAAAAAGAAGAGTGGTTTAATCATGTATTATTGACAACACTTCAAAAGAATAGCTCAATCATTTATTATTACACATGAGAATATGATGTAAAGACCAGAAGAAGAAGAGGAACAACAACTCAAAACATCATCCCTACAACTCAATTGTCTCTCTCAAATTTTTGTGTACACTTTTATTATTTATCATATTATTTTTTTTCCAACTCACCCTCACGTCTACCTGGTTTGGCTTGGCTCGTCAAACATTTAGAATTGACACTGCCGTCGTCATCATCCCCGTCGTTTTGTCGTCGTGGACAGAAGACTTAATGTCTTGATGACTCTCGGTAGTTTTCTCTCTGTCTCTCTGTTTGTGTGTCAACCTTGGTTGTGTTAAATCGCTTATGATAAATTATGGGACATTTTACATTTTTCTGTCCCTTTACCTTCGCTTTGTAGTTTGTTACCTACTTTACTCTCTATATATTCCAATGGACTCCTGCTCTCCTCATCATCATCTGTCAAGTTCGTCGTAGAATTTTAACTGACCAATTTTTTGTTTTTCTTTCTTTTTTTTCTCAATGTTCTTCCACAATAATATTTACACTACCCCCATTCAATTGAGAGAGGGAAGGGAATCATGAAGTGGTCAACACAATAGCCTGTTTTCTGCTTTATGTAACTAAATTGCAGGTAAAAATAAAAGTTTTTCACTTCCGGTCTCTCTCTCTCTCTCCTCTCTCTATTCTACCCCCATCAACATCATTGTTCAAAAAAGAATTATAATTGGAATTTTATTCACTTGTAAAATCAATGCTGTGTCAAAAGTTGTAAAATGGAGGAAAATGGAATTGATAGTGTACATGTTACAATAAAATTGTTTTTATCTTTTACTCTAAGACAGAGGAGGAGGAGCTTTGGCCACTTACCTGTTTACAAAGATGTAGTACATATACCAGTTGCTGCTCTAATTTTAAATGATAAATATATTGATCATTGGTCATCAGAACATTCATTTGGCTGCATAGATAAAGAACATCAAGTAAAGAGACACAGGCTGAAAGTTTTGTTTGGAGAGAGAGAAGAGATTAAGGTGTGAAAGAGAGATTTGCACATGTTATACATGGTTAGTTAGCTATTGATTTAGTTGAGATCTCCTGGGTAGGTTAATAAATTTGGAGTTGCGTAAGATCCCTCTAATATTCCTCCACTACTAACTATGATCATAACATTGTGTTTGTTTTGTTCACCAACATCATTACACTTTGTTGTGTTAGGGAGTATGTGATTAACACAGTATGTGTCCTGATCTTGACACCTGCTTCTTTGAATTGTACTGTGTGAGTAATATGAACTAGACTCCATTTAGTCTGACAACAAATTTCCTCTGATCTTGTCCTTACATGAGCAATTAGAATTTAATTTTTATTATTGGTGTGTAGCATTGAGGATTGGAAAAGTATAGCTTGTTGTTGTTGTTGTTGTTGCTGTCGGACTCGGAACATGATAGAAGAGTCAATAAAGGATTCAATATTATTTTTGTATTTAACAGATCATGATTAAATTAAGGATGATGGATAATTTGATTTGTGATACACACACGTTCCATAATTTAATCGTCCTTGTGTTTGCAAGAAGGAATTGACTCTCCGTCTCTCTGTCACGGTTGATTAAACTTATAAGAGTACACTAATTGAAGGGATATGGTACAATCTGGACAAATAGAACTAAATGTATTGTACACACACACGGAGTCATCTTCCTAGTGTGTTAATGTGAGTACAAACTTTCGTACTACAAAGTCAGGGATAGCATGGATTTTTCATGAGCAAAAAGTAAAAGGGATACTTTGTAATACCTTGCCCTACCTCTTCTCTCTCTCTCTGTGTAGATTGTTGGAGGAGGATTGTGTGTGTGTGTGGAGGTTCATCCCTGGTCGGGATTAGCGATTTTGAATTTTTTCACGGGATGATGATGTGGGCGTAGAGTTGACTAGACAGTAATGTGCAATCCATGCTATTCTCTGTGGATATGTGACCATCTCCCAGACAATTTGTATTGTATTTCCAGAATCTCCTCTCCCTATCTTTTGGGAAAAAGAAAGGAAAAGTGATGTTCTCCTCGTTTTTCCACCCAACTCCTTGGTTCATCTGTACCATGTATTATTGTGTAGAATAATGGAGTCTGTCGAGTACAATGGAGGAAGCATGTAGGCCACATAGAAGTAGGATTAATTAGACATAATGTATAAAGTATACTTTTCATGCCGTGAGATCTGATGAATCCTAATCAAAATGAGACTACTCTCTTTCATTCTCTCCTTCTCTCTCTCTCTATCGTGTGTGTTTGGACAAAAAAATATCCAGTCTTTTGTACACGAATCAAAAGAATAAGGTTTTTTCCCTTCTGAGTCAAAGATTTGCGTAAATTAAGTGTTCACATAAAGTTGGCATATATATTTTAGCCCAGTTCATTGTGCTATCTTTTTGTACAGATTACAGATCTTAGGGAAGATGAGAGAGAAGAAGACGTGCAGGTTCATCCTACATTTTCAGTGTCAGTTCAGTTGGACATGGAAATTACTAAATACAGAATAAAAAAAGGAAGAATGCGTATGAAGTGAACATTCAACTCATTCTCCCTCCCCTTCCCTTCATATTGTACATGGTAACTTACCATTGGCAACCACACACACACACAAACTAGTGCAGAATGAGACAAGGTACGTACAATTTGCACACACACAAAAAGGCAAGTTCATATCACATTACATTACAATTGGATGGGGACTTATTTGATTGTTTCGATGAATGACATTATTCCAAGTAAGATGTAATACTCATTGGCTCTTTTGATGATGACGGCGATTCGACAAAAATGGGTTGGGCTCCATTCGATTACGGAATGATCCAAAGTGAGTAATAATTGTAATGCAGCATTAACATAACGTATTATTATTGTGAACAAGAATATGATTTGAAGACTCATAACAATTCCCCCCTCTCTCTCTATATATATTTTTTGAAACGTTTTATATGTATCATCCTACAAAAATAGAGAGTAGCCAAAGCTCAAAGGGTACTACTAATTGTAGAGCGTGTTTTTCCACACACACACACACACAATTGGTAGGGAATAGGGATACGTGTGGACTTGTTAAAACAAATGATGTACACAAGACAATGTATGTACTCATTGTTAATTTTGAGCCTGTGTTGGTGTAGTACATGAGATCAAATTGGAAGCAAAGCAGTAGGCAAAGGAGTGTGTGTGTGTAGTGTATGCACTGTGTCTATGTTGACTTGTACGGATACGTAAACTTGAGTAAGTTTGCCTAGACTTGGTAGAAAAGTGCCAAGGAAGATGACGAAGGTAGCCAAGGTTTAGCTATATAAGAGAATCGCCACTCACACACACACACACCACAGCACTTACTATATATACACAGAGTGTACACAAGCAAAGAGAGTGAAAGAGAGAGAGAGAGAATTGCAAGTGGCTTTCAGGTGGTGACGGTGAGAATATCTCAGAAGAAGAGGCAAGAGGCAACAATCAACAACAAACAGCAAAAGCAGCCCCCGTGAGTGCAGATCTTCCCTTTGGAATAAATCCTGTAGCTTTTGCCGTGACGAAGACTTACTAGAGCCTTAACAAAGAAGACTTCCTTCATTTGACTCGGCGGAGTGGCATCAAGATCACCACTACTACATCTCAGCTGAACCCAGCCTTTTCCTCCATATCCCACTCAATCAACGGGAAGAAGAGACGACGACAACGAAAAAATTTTTGAGAAAAAAAAGTACGGGTCGGAAATAAAAGTCAACTAAATTTAATTGTCCCCGTCAGTTATTGGTGCTCTCTCTTTTCTCTACGACGTTAATTGGGTCTTTTCCAATTTATTTATTTTTGTTTACACAAAAATCTTCAAATATTCACGGAAGAAAAGTTCATCAGTACTTTTGAAAAAGCTGCCAGTTTTTTTCCCAAACAGCCATAAAACTTGTTGGATTTACTGACTCGTGTTTTCAAAATTTTGTAATTTATACGGGAGCTAATTGTTAGTGAGTATTCTGTGTCAAATTTGTTTAAAATATTGGACATCTCCAGTCGACAACAATTGAAAAAAGTAACAGTAATCCTGCAAAACCGGGAAAATTCGTCCAAGAAAGTAAAAAAAAATATTTTGAGAGTCTTCATACATTCGGTCAAGAGGACTTTGTACACTGTACATACTCTTCATAAACAAGTACAGGATTAGACACGCATTAGGAACAGTGGAAGTGACACACGCTATAATTCGACCTCTTCGTGTGTGCCATCCCTCCTCCTCCTCCTTGTTTAACATTATGAGGCTCTCCAGCTGAATTTGCGAACCGCTCTCACAGAGCCAGTTTTTGTCTACTTATTTTTACCAGCGGAGTACACACACACACACTGTGGTAGTACACACTCACTCACACAGCAATATAAGAGAGAGAGAGAGAGAGAGGATATATCATTGTTCTTGAAAAACTCCGAGAGTGTGAGAAAGGTGAAGAACCGTACTTTTGTGGTGGCTTCTCACTCCAACTTCCGCATAAACATCTTCGGATTCAGAGTAAGTACAATTTTTCCCTACTCTTCCACTATTATCATTATTAAATTATTTTTTTTCCAACTACATAACCGTACAACACAGTACGACACGACATAACACAACACAACAGAACATGAAAACTCAGTTTGTAGAATACAAACGTACAACAGGGAGCTGAAACTGTTTTCCGAGTCAATTAGAAGGATATACATTACTCAGTCACTATTGTATTAATTTTAAATAATAAATTGACTGTACAAATACTAAATACAAGGAGGGAGGCAGGGAGGCGGTGTACAAAGGGCTAGGCGACAAAAGGCCACGAATTAGTCACGATCATGATTACTCCTATCCGCTCTTCTAATTATTTAAAGAAGCTCCATCCCCTCCTCCTCCTAACACTTCCTCACCAAATCCAATATAATATAATTGTATATTCCTATTGACATGGACACAGGTAGATAAGAGGAGAAAAGATGATTGCATCAATCAATAGTGAAAGATTTTTTTGAGAGAATTGGGTGCTCCTGTATAATATCTCTGTAGATAATTATAATTTGATGTGACGCGTTCAGTCAATTCTGTTCTTGTTCTAGTCTTGCCATTTTGTTGTTGTTAGCTAGTTTTTTCTCAAAAAAGAGATTATCCATCTAATTAAATGACGATTGATGTACACCAAATAAGTATGCAGTAGTAAAGAGATGAGAGGATTCATTGAGAGAATTTTTAACGTTCATAATGAAGTAATGATGAGGATGCGTGAGGGAGGACCTTTAACCAAGTTGGAGTAAAGTGAATTAGTCGGTGGTGGTGGAGTTAAACATTTTGACATTACGTAAAAGACCTTTACGACTAGGAATGCCTTTGAATGCAGAACCACTTTTACTTTTAGCGAATAAATTAAATTTAAAGTAGTTGCATTATACAATTTTACTGAGTGAGTGTTTTTGGAAGAGCATTCACAAAACGGCTCTTTTCTATTGGGACGACACAGACTCTGTCTTGTCTGTGTGTATTGTACTGTATAGAAGACTTTACCTTTTACATTTTTACTCTCTCGAATCGAGCGTCGTCACTTCACCCCATGTGAGGGTGTACGTGTGTGTCTTTTTGTGTGTGGACGGGTAAAAGAGTAATCAAAAGCAAGCCAACTTTGTATAACAACAAGTTTGCCATTTGGATTGAGTAAAGTCACCTTTTACTCTCGTCTCTTCACTTCTTTTTTCCATGACATGGCTTCAATAATGTTTTTGTTCTCTTCTTCATTTTCAGACTATATATATACACACTCTAGTCATACTATCTCAACTCCTTCTCTTTTTGCCGCTCGTTCCTAACTTTATTTACATGCAAGATGCACACATGTCTAAATTGCAAGTCAATCGTCTCGTCATTTTGCTTCTCCTCTTTCATCTTCATCCCTCTCTCACTCTCTTTCATTCTCATTCTCATGAATGTTGAATTCCTCTCCCCCGTTAGAATTCATGGGGCTACATAATCAAATTCTAGTTCATTAAGAGAGGCCAAAAAATTGTGTGTAGGAATTCTTTTAACCTTAAAAACTAAATTGATTTAACACACACACACTGCAGTGCAGAGACAGAGGCTCTCCCCACTAATATTCTAATATTTATACAGTTGCTGGTGGTGGTAATGCCGGTAATATAAATATTTACTGAATTGTCTAATAGGGGCTTAATTATTTCACAATCCTCTCTCTCCCTCTACTCGTATGTTTCGTATGTTATGTGCATCCACTTTGTTGAGGATTTTTGAGTTCCTCCGTTAATGGCCACAATTTTGAGAGGTACCCTCTGCTTCTGCATTTTCTTTCGAACAAAATATTTTGCATTCCGCCTCCGTTTAGCCCAACTTCTGGAAAATTAGTGGGTATTTAAAATTTTTGCTGGTGTCTGTAATTATTGGGTAGTGCATGATTACTTTGATGTTGGGGAAAATTGATAACGTTGAAAAGGGAATAAAAGAGAGAGAGAGAGAGGTTATTGGAGTCAGAATGCAATGGACTGCAGTGCATTGGGTCCAGAAATATGCAGTCTGTAGAATAAAGAGGAGGGAGGGAGGTAGAAATACATTATGAATGCATATTATGATGATCATTACAATCTTACAATGGATACGTTCATCTTTACGAAATTTATTACTATCCTTGGTCTTGATATTTTATATCTAATATGATGTCGAACACATGCGATGTGTGTGTGTGTGCCGTGTGGGTACAGCATCTGCAAATTAATTGCATGATGCGTTCATGCCAAGAACTCTGCTATTGCATTTTGCAATATGAAACAGAGGGAGGGGGAAATATTTTTGATAAAATAAACGTAGCGTAATAAGAAATATAGTGAGAAACCTGGCTTGAGCTCTTCTTTTTATATTTATTAGTAAGTGCCTTCACATGAAATCAAGGAGTGAGTTTTACTCTACGCATAATACTCCCTCTCTCTCACTCTCCCTCTCTCTATCTGTACATCTTCTTTACAAGACAAAACTAAATGTTTTGTACGTGTAAATTTTGCAGACGTTACCCACCCCACCTGGACAAAGAGCTCAAGATTTGTGTGTATTTCTCTCTCTGTGAGAGAGAGAGAGAGAATGTGCAGTCTGTCTCTAGCCAGCCAGAGAATTTTCTATATAATATATTATTATATAACTAACTCTGACTATGTGTATTGTGTATGTGTGTAGAACTGAGATTGGATTGACTTGGTTCTCTCGCTCTCTCTCAAATATCTCAGATGTACACATTATAGACGTCCACGAAAAGATATTTACGGTCATCTAATTATAAACCTGTAGGTTCAAGACTTCAAGGTAGACTACCATGAAGAACATCTGAATGGAAACATGCACGGACGAACATGTGAATGATCATACGTAGAGAGGAAGAGAGGGTGTGTGTGAGGAGGGGGAGGTGGATACACACACAGGGATATCTTAATTAGACAAATCAAGTTATATATTTTTTTACACAAAAAAACTATACCATATGTAGGATGGATAGTCATCGGATTTTTCGTGGAAAAAAGTGAAAAGGTCTATGACCAAAAAAATAACCACACACACACACAACATATGTATGAGTGGAGGGCTGAACACAACTGGTAACGACAAACACTAGTGCAAAATACAGGGGCAAAATATAGGGTAAAATACACAAAAGTTTTTTCTACTCCTCACATGGAATTTGAATCAAATTATTTGATCTAGGTACTTTGACTGTGGATTTCTTTTTGTGAAAAAGGCGATTTTTTTCGCAAAAACTTGAGAATTATTTCTTAAAATCCATTTGTGTCTCCACTTTGATTGGACAATTGTGGATTCTTTTAGGGTTTAACGTGATCAATATTAGGATGTGATTGTGGGGATTAGACGTACCTCAAAAATTCTTGAGTTGTATGTCATCGGATAAAACAAAGTATGGCATGAAAAATACTCCTTTTAAGATCAAAATATTTTGAATGATCACAGTGATCACACTCTTAAATAATGGGTATTGTACTGCCATGCATGTGTGTGGATTGACATGAGAAAGGTTGAGACTTGGCAAGAATGAAAGGGGGTGAGAATGTGAAGGAAGAGGAGTAAGATAATTTTGAAGGATTTTTTTAGAGGGGAAGGAGAATTAGAGATTTGTACCATATGAGCCATGATATTATTATCAAAGTTCCAAGAAATTCGCGAAACCTTGTCTTCACTTGTGTTTGGAGGAGAATAGAGAGAGAGAGAGAGGAACGGCACATGCAAGGAAGAGGGGGATAAGATGGAGAAAAGATAAAATGTGATGTTATGATGGTTCATCCTGCCTGGTTCTGGTGTGCCATTGCTAAACTTTAACTCTCAACATGAAAGATATTATTTACGTCGGATGAGGCCTCAACACACACACACACAAGGAAAGGATAGTGAGAGTACATAGTGAGAAGATTACTAGTCTACCGTACATCTACCCTCTATCATGTTTTTGATAATTATAGTTAAAAATGACAGATTGAGGGAAGAGGAGAGGGGAGGGGAGGAGGAAGAATTTACAAAGTACGACATTACATTATAATGCAGGTTTCATCAAAAACGGCCTGAGTCAGTTAAGGAGTTGGATGGACTCTTCAACGTTTCTCTTCATCCGGTCTCTGTCTCTCTGTGTGTATGTGTGTGTGGTGTGTGTGTGTCCCTGCTAGTGCTGTGTGTGTTTTGAATGCCCAGAAATTTTTACAATGACGGTCATTGGATTGGTTGGTGTGGAGAGTAAGGAGAGAAGAGAGGAGCACATGAGAAATCATAATAATTGAGATGATTTACACGGAATGAATGTGAAGTACAGTCTGAGGACAGGTATAATAGAAGAGAAGGACCTGTGTGAGTGTGTCTGTGTGTGATTGAGTGAGTGTGTGTTTGTGGATGTGCTCAACTAGTGTGTATGTGTGTGTGTCTGCAATACGTGTAAGCAAGATGACGGGAGTTCGATGAACCGATGGTGCCAGTGCCAGGAGAAAAATTTTTCCGATATCAACAAAAAATTGCACATAATATAAGGAACGAGATGGTGATGAGTGAATGTAACATAAGTATGATATAAGAAGTATGGTTTGGACTCTTTTTAAAGGCCCACACTCAAACACACACACTCACACTCCACACACACGGCACTCACAAACGCTCACACCAACAACAACACAAAACCAGTTTCTATGATTCTTCTGGGGCAAAAGCTTTTCCGAATCCTTGCAATTTTCGACTAGTCAAATCCTTCAAATTTTTGCTAAATGCCATCAAATTGCATACATCTACGACTGTGTATGTGTAGGATGTGTGTGTGTGGATAGAGAGTGCATGTCCCAGAGAGGCTCGTAGAATCCGACCTTTAGAAAGGCTGACATTGATATTGTAACGGGACAGGGGATTATGAAAGAAAAAATATAATCATAGAGAACTTTCTCATTTACTATTATGCCTTCTCTCCCTTCCTCTCTCACTCACACACACACACTCACTCACTCACTCAAAAGAATGAGAAGAGAGATATCAGAGTGAAATCAAGATCATCATTACGGAGATGACGCAACATGTACGACCATTGTAATTTATCATTTCTCCAGTCTCTCTCCCTCCACACATTTTTTTTGTTTTGCGAGGATGAAGATGAAGATTGCGAGTGTCCTTTTGTTTGTTTTTTCCCCTGTCCCAAATGACATTGAACATTATTAAAAGAGGACTTTGGTCATTGGAGGAGGGGGAGAGGCGGGTTTCAGTGTCGTCCTTTCCGTCCCCAGTGTTACAGGTGAATGACCAATTTCTGTTTTGAAAAATATGATCGAGTATTTATACGGGTTGTAAAAATCATTTTTATGACTTATCGATGGAATAGACTTGTTCAACAAGTCTTTATCTGCCTATATGAAATTGTGTGTGTGTTGTGTGTGTGTGTGTGTGGAGGAACAAATCCTGTACAGTAATAATATCATACAAATGTGATGTGTGTATTTGAGGGGGGAAGTCAAGTTGGGACCTGGGTTGTGTTACACTCACACATAGCGGGATGATGATGACATGCTTGTAGTGAAGCGACGGAAAACTTTATTGTACCATCCATCATTATTGTCTTATCGTTCTTTTAATGCATCATCAAATTATTCATCGAGGAGAGAGGGAGGAAGAGGAAAAAAATGACTACTTTTCACTTAACTCTTTGAGTAAAAAAATACTCATTTATTACATTGATATCAATACACTCACCCTGTAACCGTGTGTGAGGGGCTGTGGCTGGGGCTGTAGAATTTAGTTGGATTCCGGAATTCATCATGAAGAGATGAGGAGAGACAGGGCAGAGTTTGTTTCTGGGAAAGGTGAACTTGCACTCTCTTTTATGTTGGAGTGGTGGTGGTGGTTGTGGAGGAAGAAGTATTTTCCTTGCCATTTTGTTGACAGATACAAACATGGGGTTTTTGTAATTTGTATTCATTAAATCTCATTCCCGTTCAGCTATAATCAGCTCCTTGGCTTGTCTGCTGGTGTGTCGTGTGGACGTCCACCGAGCCCCATTGTTTGTGTGGGGAAAATATCCCATGGAAAAAGAGGAAGAGACAAGTCAGTTTTTGTCTTTTCTCTCTAATCTCTGTGGATCTCCCTGTTGAGTCTAATGATACTCGAATGTCTGTCTGGGAGATGAATCAAACATCCCTTATTGTCTTTCATGATGATGTGAGAAATGTTTGTAAAGTTGATGAGTATGAGTAATTTCCCTGACCCTTACAATAACCACTTAGACTTGTCTCGTCCACTCCTCAACTTTTGTCACATTGAGATGGTGGACATGAGAGAGACAGAGAGGTGGACAGGGGGAAGAGGACATTTGACTAAAAACCAGATTTAATGAACATGCATTGAACGATAATGATTTTCACAGTTCCAACGACACAGAGACAAAGACAGGACTTAAAGTCCACTGACTACTAGGTTTCCATTACAACATACAGCATACCACAGTTTTCTTGATCATCATTATAAAATTTGTACTGCTACCCAGCCCTGGCCCTTCCATTAACTGACCATCTTCAAATATGTCATTGTATTTACACGGAGAAGGGAATGTTCATAATGACTACATTCAAATATTTGGACATCCATGTCTTAATACTCTCTCTCTCAGGAATAACTTGTTGATGGGTGCACAATTTATCTATTATTTTACACTCGGGCATAAATATCGTGCGTATCTCTCTCTCTCTCACAGAATTTTTCCACTCACTCTCTCTCTCTTCTGTGTCTTTGTATTTCGCTTAAAGATGAGATGGAGATGCCATGATTATTTAAATTACTTGTGTTTTACAACATTTTGCACATACCGTGTGCGTATGTGTGTTGACCTCCTCATCGTCCTATTCCTCGGATTATTTGCGTACATACATTTTTGCACATCTTGTTCCTTCGTCATCTCCACCTCGTGATCATCAGGGTTTTTTCCCATTTAATTTTTACCCAACTCTTGAAACTTCATATCATTACAAATTTGATTATCTTTGAAATCATCATCATCATTTTCTCCCAGACTGACACGAGGGTCAAGAAGAAGAAAAGTAAAATCTCACATTACAATTACACTTTGTGTCCACATTCCCCCTCCGACTCGCATTACCTCTCTCTCTCTCTCTGCTCAAATAATTATTTCAGAATTGTAGAAAATATTTTAAGACAACCAGACAACCAACATCATATCATCAGAACAGTACAGTACATATTGTTCGGATGGATGAAGACGAGTTTTGTGGAGGAAAACACTAATTGCATGAAGGTCGTAAACATCATCATCATCATTTGTGTATTGATATTGGCAGTGGAGGGAGGAAAAAATTCTTGACCATTAGCTTTACAATGAGACGTGTACATGTTCACATGGGACGTGTGTGTCTGTGTGTGTGGATTGGATAAAAATCTAATCATATCGATTGTACTAAATCCATCCATCTTACAAGTACAAGTTCAATGACTGTGCTCTTCTCAGTCAGCCGGCCCCATAGTATATACATGTGTGTGTGTGTGTGTTTGTTGGGGCTACAATGACAAGTCAAAGAAAGTGAGTTTTATCTTTTTTTTCGTCTTCACGGACCGTTCCTGTCACTACATACGAGGTGTAGATGAGATGTGTGGATGAGGACACAGGAGCAAAAACACAACGGATTTCCTCTCTCTCTCTGTCTCTGAGGCAGGACTAACAGGAACAAAATCTCCTTCTCTCTTAAACGGTTACAAATAGCGGCTTTTCAATCATCTTCATCATCTCTTCTTCTCCTTCTTCTTCTTTGAGCAGCATCATCACACGCCGTATTTTTTATTACAAGTTTTTGATAGGTTTGGCAGTTGATCTACTGATCCTCAGAAAATTGCATTGAGAGCATGGAGTTCGTAGTACACCTCTCTATTGAGTAATGTCAGTCACCACCATGAATGTGAGTGTGTGTGTGATGCAAAATAGAGTGATGTATGCAAAGATCAAATATGACCAACTCCTCCTAAATACTCTCAAATATTCCATTGAATGATGATGGAGGATAATGGATGGGTAGACACAGACAGAGAGATAGAGAGTGAGAAAGGAGTATGGGTGAGAAAAAAACGAGATGTACAAGAAAAAAAATGGAGTGAAGGAAGGAGTAGCTCTCATATTGTGTACATAAGAAAAGAATTGAGAACAATTAGAACTTGCAATCCTGAAAATAGTTAATATCTCCTTATATGTGATGCAAGAGAGAGAGAGAGAGAGAGGGAGAGAGGGAGAGAGACTTTTGTCAGTAAACAATGTGAGAGTTGCATCGGCCAAGGCAAAAAGGCACAATGTCGTCTACCTTTATCTATTATCCTTGTGTGTTGTGTTGTGTACACGCCACTCCATTGGTTTTTTACTCAGATTCTCCGCAAGTC
Source organism: Pygmarrhopalites habei (assembly GCA_009870185.1). Taxonomy (NCBI): domain Eukaryota; kingdom Metazoa; phylum Arthropoda; class Collembola; order Symphypleona; family Arrhopalitidae; genus Pygmarrhopalites; species Pygmarrhopalites habei. The sequence goes on along the minus strand of WJFB01000278.1, from coordinate 22,007 downwards.
ATGAACTTTGAATTAAATTTTTTCTCTCTCTCTCCGTCTCTCTCTCCTCCTTCTGTGTGTGTATGTGTGTCTACCTTAATTCGGAATAGTGTGCATGTCTCTTGTTTATATACAAGAGGGTTGTTTTGAGTACACACACAACGATGAATACTTGTGACTGTCATTTTTTTGAACTATTACAGGAGTTGTATGTGTGTGTGTTGCGAGTTGTGAGTGTATAGCTAGGAGGGAGTAGTGAGAAAAAGTTAAGTTTTAATCTGGATGTTTCCCTGAGGAAATATCATCTCATCATCATCAAAATGATCTGATTATCATGATGAGTGACGACACCGGCTCTGCATCTCTCTACCTTAGGCAGGGTGTACACACGTATGTAGTATGTATGTAGTGTGATAATAATTCTCTTCTCCTTTATCAGCGTGAGCAGTGTGTCTCCCTCCAAAAAAAGACTTGATCATTCTTTTGTCCTCTCATGAGCATCTCATGACACTTTCGACTGGTCAATATTTAAACGTCTCGTCATCATCATTCCTCCTCTTCCTCCTCCGTTTTTTTCCTTGACTCGCAAAAAAGTCCTTTGAGTCCTCCTACTTACCAGCCTGCAAGTCACATTTGAGTGAGAAAGCTTATTTTATTTTTTTTATGAAGCTAATGTGTGACCTATGGATTTATATTTACCATTTACCATTTCCTTTTCGTCACCTTATTCACCATCTTTATCTATTATTAGTACTCCTCGTATATTCTTCCACAAAGACACACACACACATGCTCATTCTTTTTTGGTCGTCACCCTCCCTCTCCCCCGTTCTCTGCTGAATAATTACGTATACTTCATCTCGTCTCAAATATTTCCATTCATATTTTATTCCTGTGGATAATAATAGTAATATTTCTCAGGAATTTTTTTCCCTTTTCTCTCTCTTACGTAGTCGTCAGACTCATGTTATGAAGACTCCCTTTATCTGTTTATTTTCTCAACTTTGAAAAGAGAGAGAGAGAGAGAGGAAGAATAAAATTTGCCTACATATTCACACACAAACCAGTCCAAAGTGTCTCTTCTTGTGCACAGATATTACGATTGTTTGCTCATTATTATGTATATGAATGTATGTCCTGTGTCTGGGAGTTGTCTCAAGTCTGCCACATTCTTCTAGCGTCATCATCACGTCATTATTGTCCAAGTTCCTCCAATCCTTCCATGGCCAGACTTGTGAGAGCCTCCAGGCTTCATCCTCTTCTCTAGTGTAATGTATTGATTCGCAAAATTTTGGGGAATTGTGCAAACCTAAATAATTAATTGCATTCGTGAGTTACATGGATAATGGACCATTCTCTCTGAGACTGGGTGACATGGTCGGGAAGGATGAATAGAATAATTTTTTACTGTTCTGTCTCGGTAAATTGCACTCAAAATTGACTAGGTAGAACATCCCTCCATTCTACAATATGGCAAGGGCGAAAGAGTCCGAACGGGACTATCGACGACTCCATTACACACTCAGCCACTCAGAGTGTGTGTGTGTGGCTGGAAGACAAGGCTAGGGGATACACAATAAAATATGAAGGGACATCATTTGATACACACACACAGTGAAGAGAGAAAATCTCAAAAGAGAATGAGAGAAGTGATTTTTTTGTGTGTTTGGAGTTCTATGATTGTTTTTTGTTGTTTCTGCAGATCAAACTCAGTTCGTTCCTTCTGGGAACCGACCAACTGTAACACTCTGGTGGTCAAGATGACGTCTCCATCGAGACCAATCAATTTACATCAGTTAACCATAGCGCTGCTAATTCTTCTCGGAGTGCTCGTACACCGGAACCAATGTGGTAAGTTACTCTCTTTATCGCATCCATTTATCTCACCTCCACACACACATCCAGTCCCATCATCACTCCATCCCTCCTCCTAAATCACACTCACATACACACACACACACACACTTGTCGTCTAGGGAAAAAACATGGCAAAAATCTTTTACTTCCGCACACAAACAAACACACACACACACTCCCTGTACACAAAGTACACACACAGTCGAACAGGACAACAGACACACATCCACACAAAATTGACTGTGCATAATAATCCAGAGTGTACATACGTACGCCTGTGTGTGTGTGAGGAGGACATGAATTGTGTATTTTGTCTACCACGGACGGACAGAAATAAGTGTACGTTGTACACTGCATTGTGAGTCATCCAACTGAGTAGTTACACGCTTCGCAGACAGCAAACTAACTTTTATTCAACTAAATTTATTCTGCTTCCTTGGACATGGAAATAAATGCCATGCCATGCCAGCAACCTTATCCAACACAAACACACACACACAACACACAGTCACAGAGAAAGAAGAAAACATTTTTTCAAGTTCTCTATCAACAAACAACAAGACGAGACGATCGTCTATCATGTCATTTTACAATACACACACAGGCACAAGTGTATGTGTGTGTGACCCCCCTCTCTACCCCTCCCTTCTTATCTGTATTCACACGGGCATGATTTTTTCTACCACTTGTCTTGTTCCCCCCTCATCTCTCTCTCACACACACAGTACAGCAACACTGTCTTTCTTTAGTAGATCCTCGTGCTTTTGAAGAAACTTCCTTCCTTCCGCCGTTGTCCAAAAGAACCTTTTGTTATTTTGCAGTTATGGACTAAAACTATGTCTTTCTGGTTGGGAAATGGGAAAAAGTGTATATGCAGACAATGGCTAATGATAGCCATGAGACTAGCCAATATATCATGACTAGTGTGTCCATCCTCATTGTTACTCCGTAATGTATTATAATCCCTTCCTAGTCCCACTAATCACTCACCAAAAAGATGAGTTCTCCACTAATGGGACTCGAATTACACTCATATATTATTATGCATTATGAATCCACAGGTTCACCTCCTCCTCCTCCTCCTCCTCCTCCTCCTCCTCTCTTGACTCACATAGCCAGTCCAGATGGACAAATACGTACATACCTGTTGACTGTCGAGTGTATTATAGGAATGTAGAACCGGAGGAGATATTTTACGGCTTTAAATGTATTAGCAAGTGGTAAAACAGAGGAGGAGGAGGAGGAGGCGGAGGTGGTGTAGGAAAAAATTGTTTTTTCTTCCCCTCTTTCTCTCTCTGACTTCTTATCCTCATAGATATAGATTCGCATACCCATTCATAAGCCATAAGTTGACGGTAAGTCAGAGTTTAGTTTAATAAAAATGTGACACGCTAAAAAGCTTCGGATTGTTAATGGTCATTTTTGTGAGGACGTTGACTGGCTGTTGTTAATAAGGCGCCTCTGTATGTGTGTGTGAGGAATGAAGTGGTCTTCCCTCTCTCTCTCTTTCTGTGTGTATATATACAATACAATATAATATTACAGGCACTCATATAATGGTAATCAGAAGAGTATACGAGCACCGGTTTCGGACCTTTCTCAACCTTGTTTCCCATACCATCTCCTCTCCTGCTCCTGTTTTGCAGTGATTTGTGCAGATTAGAGAAAATAACTCAATAGTAAAAACCACAAGGGACACAACACACACACATTGCACAGCACAGGAGGTAGAAGAATATGTCCATAACATATTATAAAAGAAGAGGAAGAGAGAGAGGGAGAGTGAAAAAATGGACGGACTTACACTTGTGAGAGTGATGGAGATCATGTTTTGATTAGAACAAGATTTGCAGTCAAAAGAATCAAGAAATAATGGATGTAGGGTGCTTGTGCTTGTTAGTCTTCACACACACACAATACAAAGGAGGAGGAGGAGGTGAGTTGCATGTGAAGAGCAGGAGCAGCAGGTAGCAACCTCGTACATGTTTTTGGGTTAGCTGCCAGGGAAAATTTACTTTTTGATTGATTTTAGATTAAAATATAACTACCTTCTGGCTTTATCATCTTTTTCCTGGAGAAGACACTCCAACTCTTTGTACAGACTACAGACTGTGCTGTGTATGTAGAGAGAGAGAGAGAGAGAGAGTAATAGTATAGCTACAATTGTAAGATTGTCGTTTGATTACACTTTTTATTTGACCATTTAAAAAGGTGGAGTCGACAAGAGTCGTTTAGAATTAATTATAAGTCGTACCCTTATATACACTTTGGTTTATGGACCTGCACCCCATAGGACTCTCCACTACGCACACACACACACACACTGACGGTGACGTGATATACTTTACTCTGTGTGGAGAGGTAAAGTGTGTGTGGAGAGAGAGAGGTGGTGGTACATTAGGTACTTATTTATTTATCAGACTTATCTCATTTGCCGCAAGTATTAAAAAAACGAAGAGGGTAATAAAGGAAACGGGAATTGGGATGTACATTTTGTACAAGCCATATAAAAGTGTTTTCCTCCTCCTCATCTTCTCAGCTCTTCAGCTTTTCCATGTACCTTCTTATCCACTATTGCTATTGTGTGTGACTGTGTGTGTGTTTGTGTGTTTTTGGCCATACACAAATACATTGTACAGTTCACACACACACACTCACTCACTCCTCTTTAGTTATGATGATCATGTAATGTCGTGTGAGAGAACGTCGTCAAGTGAAAAAAAGAGTAAAAACTTTTTCCTCTTTGTTTCCGTGTTCAAAGTCAGAGACACTCTGTTTTATAATGCCACATAATAGGCCACACAATACATGGGTCTATGTGTGTTGTGTGTGTGAGTTAATGTGTGTTTTGTATGAGAAAGAGAGGGTCTCGGTCTTACGATTAGGCCTACGATTCGCAATGTTATGTTGGTTTTTACTATTTTTCACATTTCCCAAGCTTTTCCCATTTACTGTTTGTTCCATCTCCCATCCTCTCTCTCTCGATGTTTCAATATCGAGAGAGAGAGAGAGACGAAAAGAAATTGTGAATGGAAGAATAGATAATAGAAGAGGCATAGCAGAACAATGTTTTTTTATGTTAAAATGGATCCGTCGCGTTTTTACACAGTCCTTAATTCATCCCATGTCCTCCATTTTGTACCGGAGACAATACACACACACACACAAGTTACACTGGCTGTGTACAAGGGTTTTTTGAGTCCAAGTAAACATTAATGAAATGGGGAGAAAAACCAGACAAAAATTTGTCAAAATCCAACACAGAAATCAGAGGAGGATGGAGAGAAAAACCCAAGGGAAAATTGAACGGTGAAATCAAATTAATATTTGATATTTCCTGATAGTCTTGTTATTGCTGATCCCTCTATAATTGACATTGTTGATTTTTTTCTACTATTTCAAAAGCCAAAACCATTCATTACACACCATTTTGAGGGGGAGAGAGAGGGAGAATTATATTTGGATCACGCAATCCATTCACAGGGAATTAGTGTTTCTCTGGTTGTTCTGTAGTTTAGTATGTACATCCCATGTGATAGGATGGTGTGGATCCGTATTCGCCAAACCTGATCATGCACGGCAAGCCGAAACGCCACGAGTTATTAATTAATTATATGCACCACACACACACACAATGAGAGAGACAGACACACGGACGTCTTGAAAAAGGAACTAGATATTAGTGAATGGTGTGTAAAGTGGTTTTCATATTCTATACAAAGAGAAAGAGAGAAAAAACCACTTGATTTTCCCTGTCATTCAAAGACAACGGTTCATCCTGAAAAAAATGTAAAATAATTATATTTTTTTATCTGCCTAACTGACAGCTGTTATTAGTAACAGCAAGCATGCACTTGTGTGTGTGTGGGAGTTTCGGAGATTCTCTTTTGTTTTTTTGTGCAGAAAAGATGAGTTTCGATAAAAATCCCTTATGTAATAAATGATGGAGCTCCTGGTTTCTTCTTCCCCTTCTGATTGATTTACTCTCATATAACCCTCATCCACGAATTTCACTATTTGTGAGAGTGGAGAAAGAAGGGGATAAAAAAATATGGTAATTTATGGTAATGTGTTGGAAATTGTTTTAGGCTGGTTACATTTGATCCGCCTTGTTGTTTGTTCCATCAATGAGATTGCCTGCTGGTGTTATTGTTGCCATTTTTTTACATCAATTGCTGTTGCACAGTAAAGAGAAGCTATTCACACACACACCGTGTGTGGCTACCTTTTGGAGAAGACGGTGGTGTGTGTGTGCCGGTGTGTGTTGTTTGGATATGGGAATTGTTGAAAAGTGGCGGATGGATGTAATTTTACAACAAGAAGAAGCAGAAAATTGATGAGGAGTCTTTCCTTTAATCTGTCACATAAATAATGGGAATCGATATGTGTTGAGCGGAGGGTTTTACTGATAATGAAAGTCTCAACAATGTGTGTGTGCAGTGAACACACACACAACAACACCACCACCTGAGTAGTAACTGTGGCTTAGATTGGCACTGGGATTTTTACACGTAGGTCTTTCTTTGAGAAGTCCTCTTGAAAGCAACAAGTTGTTGTGCTGAAGAGGAAGAAGATTTTTTGAGGAGGAGGAAGAAGAGGAATGAAAGAGAAAAAAGGTTCTTGGCATTACATTAATGTGACATAATATGATGTATATGTGTGTGTGAGTGAGTATGGTCTGAAATTGAAACGGCAATTATTGGTTGGGATTTCATATGAGAGGACATAAGAGAGGGACAAGTAAAGAGAGGACACAAAATTTTTGCTGTGAAAAAAGGAAGAAGATAGAAAGAAAAGAGAGAGACCGAAAACGCCCCTTCAGCAAAAGTTGAGAGTTGTTTTTCCGTGCGGAAAGTCGATAAAGGAGGCATGCATGTGCTCAGTGAAGAGATTTTCGAGAGAGAGGAAGGAAGATGATATCAAAATGATGGTCTTATATAATAAAATAAAGAGTGAAGAGGTGGATGCATGTGCGGATTCTTCCTTTTTTGATGATGATGATGCTGGCTGTTGCTTACCCATCTGCTTTTGCCGACGGGATCTTCCACGATACGAGAGAATGTGGATGAAGGAAGGAGATGATGAGCAAGTAAAGAGAGAGATGGTCGGTAGGAAGACAATCTATATATTGTAACATTGTGTGTGTGTGTGTGTGGAATCTGAGGAAGAAGAAGACTTTGATGATGATGAAGAAGAGCTTGAAAAAGAAGAAGGTTCGTTGACTCGCTTCCCTCCGACCGGATGATACGTACAGTAGAAAGACAGAGAGAGAGAGAGAGGATAGCCCCTGGTTGTATTTTTTCGATTCGTGGTCAAAACACCAAAAAGCCATGGCCTTGCCGCTGGACAACAAGCAAATTTTTTATGTCCACTCATTTCAATTTTCTCTCCTTCCTTCGGCTTGACTCCACACTCGACTCGCAGTAGAGGTAGAGGTGGAGGAGGAGGAAGGATTTTTGCACTCACAAACTTCTCTCATGTTGGTACATGCAGACAAATTACCCGTCTTTACCACGCCTGTTAAATTACAGTGGTTTGTCCGCTGAATCCATTAGAACGTACTGTTACAACGGCATGATCGCGTCATCCTCTTTCTCCCTCTCCGTGCACTCTGCTCTAGTGTGTGTGTGTGTGTGTGTGTTGGGCTCTCTTCCTCGCAGAAAAGTCTTTCATGGAACAACATGAAACGGCCTCCTCAAGTCCACGCGGACCAAAGTGCTCAATCCACACACACACACACACACACACACACACACACACGGTACAAAGTGTACTATGTAGAAAACAACAACTTCCTATTTCATTCAATCTGGTTTAATCCAACATTCATCATCATCATTATCATCAGCTAGCAGGGGAAGCATCATCATCATCCTCATTACCTCTACCTCACCATCGACTATCACTAGCAGCATTTTCAGCCACTTTTCATTGTCAGCCTTCCAGTCTCATTTGTGTACACTCTCCACACACACAGACACACACACACACACAACACACTGTGTAAATTTTATGAGAGTATCGTTCAGCCTTTTTCTCCTCTATTTTTTCTCCCTCCCTCTTCCCCCCTCTCTCTACTTTTCTCTGAGTTTGAAGCGTCCCTAACATGTAAGCCGTGGTCGAGCAAATTAAGACTCATTCCAAGTTTTTGCAGGACAATCGCATTTCTAATTTTCCTTTGGACGACTATCACCTTCATACATCTTTTGCACAGTTTGTGTCTCTCTGAGTATGTCCATTCTCCATCCACCTCCCATAATACAACTTGTTCTTTTGTTTTCAAATGTACATGACTACATAGAGAGTAGAGTAGAGTGGAGTGTGTGTTGTTGTTACCATTACATAGATATAGCTGATCATCCAACTCCTTCATCATCTCATTAATCACTGTAGCACCGTCTTCCCTCCTCCGTTCCTCGTATTCCCCCTCTTTGACTCCTCTCCCTCCCTCAATGCCACACTATGTTCTGTTGTGTTGTGTGTAATACCAAATTACAATCACAATGTCTGAAAAAATCCCTCCCTCCTCAACTCTCTCACATGTTTGTTCAGAGGAGGGATACAATGAAGAGTGAGTGTGTGTTTTTGCTGTGGATACCCACATATCTATATGTAGGATATGTAGAGGCAGAGGGTAAAGCCAGGAAGCTGAATTTCCTTTCCTTGGAATGTACAAATGATGTTTATCAGGTCGGTCGGTAGTGGTAGTGGATAGGATACAACAACTCTACTTCACCCCTGTGTCTGTCTACCTGCCTCTGTGTAACAATATAAAGTTGATGTGAAAGAGCAATCAAGAGATGCATTCTAGCTGAAACTTATTCCAAATTTGGCCTTAACCTAGACAAATTACACAATAATAAAACATTGAATAATTCTTTTCTAGACAAACGTTATATCCTCCATATTTCATCGTTATCAAGTCCCACTACATCATTTCCAACTAAAAATTCATCCCACTACGAGTAAAACGAGTCGAATGCTCATTTGGGGGCTCCAACTCTCTTTCTCTTTATTGACATTAGGTACATGCAGTACACATTTTGAGTGTACGGGCCATCATAAAAAGATTCCTTTATGGAGTTTGTTTTTTCAATTTTTGTTACTAATTGTTTCTTACTACAGACACACACGATGTATATAGGGAGTAGTAGGGTAGTTTAGAGCTTTACTATCTGTGTTTGTGTACACATAAATGATGCACTCTGTAGCTCCGTGTGTAACGGAGGACGGAATGTAAATAAACATAAAATTCCTACTACTGAAATAGTATCATATTTATACACAAATTGGAGAGAACAATGCAAGTGTAATGGCAACTTCAGTGCAAACTTTCTACCTCACTTCCTTCAGCCACACAGAAGGCTCATTTTTTTCCAGTCTCTTTCATGCACATTATCTAACTAACCAATGTGTATACAGGAGGAAGAGGAGGAGGATGAATGCAGTTCCTTCTTACTTCTTTTGCCGGATATTTTCCTCTTGCTAAAAAGAGTGTAACTTTGTAGCTTGGTGGTTGGTTTGCATTGGGTAACGGATTCCATGCCCAGTTGTAAGTCAACATGGTGAAGAGTTGAACTATAAATACAAATAAATCCTCGTCATCCCTCTTGTACCCACCATTCAAGAGTCCTTCGTGTCTGTGTGGACACAACGGGCACTCAGTATCAACAACGAGAGAGAGGAGAAGAGGAGGAGGAGGAGGACGGTGTGTGTGCAATATATTGACAGGGACATGGCAATGTACACTGGATTATTAGGTGGGCTTGGTCAAATAATTTTCATGAGGAAAAGGATAGTGGGGAGGAATATTAGTATGAACTACATATTATTATATAGTAGGAGGAGGAGGAGGAGGAAAAAAGAGTTGCAATTTAAAAACCTGTTCAATGAATTTCCTTTCCGGATTTGACTGTGACATTAACATGTCCGCCACACGCACTTTTCCTTCATGTGACTTTCGGCAGGGCAGGCCAAGCCGAAAAATTTTAGACAGACACGGAAAAAATTTGAAAAGGTCATTCATGAATATTGTATTTCGCCCATGCAGGACTCTGCTCTCCTCTCTTCTCTCTCTCTCTCTCTCTCTCTCTCTCTCTCTCTTGTCAAAGTTTGAGAGAAGAGAGTTGAAAAGTCAAACAAATGTGTGGGTCTGGCTCGTTGTGCAAATCATTATGGATATAATAATGTGGTGGTGGAGTGAGTGTGTGTGTGTGTGGATTATTTTATTTTTGCTGGGAGGCAGTCAAAGAAAGAAGAAAGCACTTTACGCGGCTCAATAAAGACAATGAGAAAAATGTATAAAAATTCTATTATAGTTCCGCCTCCAGCTTTACGGTTTACATAATGAGGTGTTGGACTACACATTGTACCTCCTTGTCTTCCCTCCCTGTCTCTCACCTCCTCTCCTCCGTGTACACAAACTGTAATGATGGTAACCGTAGGAAGAGGGGAAGAACATACTTTCAACGGTGATTTGTGCAAAAAAGGGGAAAAAAACGTCAAGGAGAAAATGAGTGCCGGTTATTACAACATTGAATATTGAATCTGTAATTTGAACAACATGATGCAGTCCACTGTACATACTACACTACATTACATTACACACACACACACATTGCTGTACAAACACAACATGCTCTACAATTTGCATGAGAAAGCTATCCCTCCCCCTCCTCCCCTCCTCTCAGGATTATGATCATTGTACGAGACAGATACATCATTATAGTTCTCTTTTGACGAGTACAAAAAATCAGTTCTACCTGCCATCCACACATCATGTATCAAATTGTACACACACACATTCTGTGTGTGTGTGTGTGTGTTGAAATGCAATATCCTATATTTCCAAGTGCATACGTCTCATTCCACAAGATAAGGAACAATTTGCTGATTTCCGAGCTCATATAAATATGTACAATTGTACACAATCCAGCTGAGGATGGTGTAGTTTAGTGTCATATTCATAATCATAAATTAACCGTACTATCCTGACTGCTCCCACTCGACTCTAATAAAATTATATAATATTATATTGTACGAACCTAGGTTTTGTGAAAATTGTAAGGGAAGGATAAGACTTTGCATTATTCTCTTCCACTCTCTCTCTCCCTCTCCCTCTGTATTTGTACAGAGTATTAGTCCGACGACTAAGTAGTGTTATATGCTTAATGTTTTCCAATTGGATTTTCATTTTTTTTCGCAATGTGCAATGCAAATTGTATGCAATGCTCTTCTGCTGTGCCACAGAGCACTTCCTGTATAAAGTGAGTGTAGAGATGTGAGCGGGTTGAAAATATTTTAGCATAGACAAGAGAGACGAGAGATGAAAGAGAGAATGAGAGTGACATTCACATTGAAAAGGATTCCGTAGTCAATTTGATGGGCAAGGAGGAGGAATCTTGTTCTTTGTGTCGTGTGAGTACAGTTACGAGAGATGCTCAAAGGGGTTCTAAGAATGAATTGGTCACTCCATACCGCTAATACCACCACTATCATCATTAGCTCTGCATCAATCTCTGAATTCTTCTTCTTCAATTTTTTCTCTCTCTTCTCTCTATCTCCCCTCCACACACACACACACTAACCAGCAACAAGCTCCGCATAGTTGGTCGTCCAAGACTACGTCCACAAGGAACACTTGTTGCACAAAGCAAACTTTCTCGTATCGAATTGAAAATTTATGACATGAGCAAGTCAACGTTGAACTACTGATTAAATCCTCTCTCTCTTTTTATACCTATATAAAAAATTCACACCGTACACACTGTTTTGAATACTTCTTCTCTCTCTCTCTCTTCTGCTTCTCTCTGTGTTTGTCATTATTATGGAGGGATGTGTGTACGATTACCGTATGATCGTCGCCATGCAGATGAATGAAAACTATTTCTCTATTCTTCAAACCCATTCAATTACTCCCGAGTCTCAACTTTTTATTTAGATATGAAATATTTGTGTGTGTGTGCCTGTGTGTGCAATCACCATATGTATCAAAAAATTCAATTGACATGACATAACAGCTGTTCCAATACTAGTAGAGTGTGTGTGCGTGTGTATGCAAAAGAGTTTTTTCCTTCTGCAAAATCTTTGTACTTTAAGATCTGTCTTGGTACTTCTTATTTTTCACATTAATGTGGGACTGTGGACGTGGAATGTCAGCCAACTTGATCATATTTCAATTACACATTTTAATACTCCTGCACCACAACATTGTAGGCAGGTGGAGGGGGAGTTGTAAAAAGATTTTAGACCGTCGTATTAATAAAGACGACCCTGGCCTTCAACTTGTGTTGTTGCAATATGTCGAATAACAGAACAAGGGTAGAGAGAGGGAGAGAGAGAAGTTTTATGAACAAAATTGTTGTAATTAATATACACAATTATTTTTACATGATAGCACCTCAACCGCATCACCAACTTTGAGTTTCTTCATTCCCTTCTACAACAAAATGTACAACTCTGTTTGTAGACTAGTAGTTTTTGGCTCCTCTCTTTGACTCTCTCGCTCCTTCCTCTGTGGACCACAATAACAATGGGTTACCTCCTTCTCTCTTCTCTTATGTACACGGAAAAATTAATATCTATTTTTCATTTTATTATTGTCGTGTTACTCAGGTTCATGCATCCGTTGTCCCTACTTTTGTATTTTTTGTTCTCTTCTCTCCCTTTCTTTTTGCGGAAGTTTGGAGTGTACATGCGTAATTTTAATTTTCTCTGTTAACTCTCAATCTTGTAAAATTAAGTTTTTTCTCTCTACCTACAAATTATTTCATAAAGAAGGGGAAGAAAAGACTAATAATTACATCACAATCAAAATATGTTACATGAGTTTAGTGTCAGTCCTTATTTTCCAAAAGGTAGTTATTATAATGTCAAGTTTTCAAGAGTGTTTCCACCATGTGCTCTCACTCTCTTATACATGTATGATGTGCACACTCTCTTTTATCCTTCCTTCCTTCCTTCCTCTTTTTTTCCTGAGCCGACTTTGAGTTTGATAAGTTGAGTAAACACATTTTTTTGACCATTCATTGTCTTCATTACCACTGAATAATGAAAATATAGAGCGTTAATTTATTTGAACTGTGAATTAACAAAGTCAAGAGGGAAATGTGGGTTGATCTTCGACAGTAGCACACACACACAAAGACACACGTACACAAAGGTAGACACACAAACGGACTGCATCCAACTAACGAGTTAAATATGTGAAGGTTAATTTGAACAAGTTGCGGTCGTTTAATGAATATATAATTAAATCATGCATATGCACAAAGATAAATTCCCTCAGACTACACACACACACACACTCTCCCTCTTCAAATTCCTGAGTGTGTGCGTGTATCTGTGTGGTGTGTGGTGTGTGGAAATTCGGCTCATTTACTATTAATGTATAACTTATTTGCTCAATCCATTTGAAGGAAGGGAGAGAGACAAACACCTTGCAAACTTGGCATAATAATAATAACTGTCCCTGTTAGGCAATTGGAGATGAAGAAGAGCTAATTTGTTTGAATAATGATGTGTATCTGTAATTACTTGAATAATTGTTCCGTCCGAACCCTACCTGTTGTCCCACCACAAATAATACAAACAAGGAGGAGGAGGAGGGTGACAAGCCGTGATTTTATCATTACCATGTTTTACATCCAGATGAGTTTTGTGTACAAATAAGGCTCCTCTCTCTTTCTGCCTTAATGTATCCGTATAAACAACACGGCTTTACTTTGATTCTGATTCGCTCAGACATACCATGTCGTACAGAAATGCAAATTGCATACCATGAATATGCAAAAAGCAACGACTTGACATAAACTACACATTTTATGGTGTAACAACTCTTAACATTCACACATTCAGAGACCCGAACGTCGGAATCTCCATTGAGTCCTTCCTCATGTAATAGAATGTGCTAAATGTACATCATCACAAGATGATGATGACCCTTTGGGTAGACATGGTCTTTGAGGATGTAGATGAGCATCGCGTGTACTTGGACGTGTCTTCAATGGAGAAAACAGCATGTCGTCCCCTCTCGTCCTCATCCTCCATTTCCATTCCTAAAGAGTGCCACACTAAATAAATAATTGCGTGTGTGCAAGTGACGACTTACATATCATTCTACACTCCACACACACAACACACACGTATAATGTGATATGATAATCCTCGTCCCTACCCTTTACACTCCCGTTCTCACTTAATCTTAGTCGACTTCAGATCTGAATTCATCACTTTAAAAATTAGTATTAATATATTAATAATTTTTCTTTCTTTTCTCTTTTTTTCCATGTGACTCCCAGCCCCGGCCGTCGAAGATGAAGATGTTGAAGGTAAGACTCCACCTTCCAAATTGTATTGTATTACACATTGTAAATGTAATACAATTTGAATCAATCTACTAAATGAAAGGAGAAAATCGCTTAATGATTCTCTCTCAATCGACCTTCAATGTTATTATTCTTATTACTAAGAGAGAGAAAGAGAGAGAGGACATGTGGATCTTGTTCTCCAGCGAGTTCTCTCTCTCCTCCCATCATCAACATAAATATCATCCTCAATTGAGAATGTGTGTGTGTGTGTGTTGTGGTGGATTCAATTGAGTTAGACGAGGAGGGAAATGTATAAATTTCTTGGATGATGATGGTCTTTTATTCTTTTACTTTTGCCATGGTAGTAGAGACAGAGGATGATGATGGGATGTGGGGGAAAGAAAGAAAGAAAAGTTCAAATCATGCATTGTTTTCAAATTGTACTGTGTACATTTTTACAGGGGGAACATTATTACTATCATCATTATTGACAAGTAGAGAGAGGGAGAGGGGAAGAGGGGGGTATTTGATGATGATGAAGACACGAGAGAGGCGACGTAATAAATCTTTTAGAGTATCGTGGCAGGTCTCACAAGATCTACATTCAAAACATTATAAATCATCCCTGGAATAGGATGATGAAGAAGCCAACAGAGTAGGGAGTTGTAGGGTTGATGAATAGCCACTTGTTTGATTTGGACGTGAGGATGTGTGTGGGGAAGATGCGGGAGTCATCCTTCACACACACACACAGATACACACACGCAGGAATTTTGTCTTGCTTGTCCCAACTACCTGTCCTTATAATTGCAGTACTCACTTATGTAGACACAAAAGCAAGTCATTACATTTTATGATGACACTATGTAGGGATCATCTCACTTTTTCTCTTCTTTCCTACTTGAATGTTCACAATTTTCATATCATTTTTTTCCTGTCTTTACAATCTTTGACGGATGTGTAGCATCAGGTGAGGCTTGTTAAATGGACAAGTGCTGGAGGCAACAGCCTTTCGACAATGTGAAAAGTGATACATTGGATGAAGGGAATAATTAAACATCGATATCGATCATGCAGAATAGACAACCGATTATGTAAAAGCCAAAAAAACTACTTTTAATGGATGCTCAAACTTACTGGCCATTTAAAAGGATTTTCACTTTCTCCAGGCTATTTCTCCATAAGAGGGATCCCTAAAAAAATTTCTTTGCAATTGTGCATGGGTAATTTGTAAATTTTTGGCGATGAAAAACTCAGGAAGATTTTATTCATTAATCTGTAAAAAAAAAATAGGAAAAATTATTTGAAATTTGTTAATCAAATAAAAAGGGAATTGATACAAATAATGTAAATCAGGTGGAGTGTCTTCTTGAGACAATAAAAAATTTGTCCAAGGCGGTTAGAAACATGCGTGTGTGTATTTATGTACAGAAAGGGAGAGAGAAAGAGATTAGAGGTACCTCATAAAAGATTTTTACACGTGATTGATGACTTGGAAAATGATTATCTGAGGTTATAAGCAAATGCCTTTATAAGTCCTAGATATATTCCATGCATAATACATTACTCTGCGTGTGTGTGTGTTGTGTGCCGTTTTAAGGTTTTTAAGAAGACGGAGCAGAGTCTTTTTAAGGTCGTCAAAATAGATTGAATATGTTCAAGTGTTCGTCAGAGGCCGTATACTAATTTCCTGAAATTGTTCATGTGGAAAAAAAAAAGATCCCAAACAACATGCCATCCACACACACACACATCTCTCTCTCTCTCATGAATGAAGGAACAACCAACCCTCTCTCCGTCCTGACCTGATGATTATTCCTGCAAATTATAATCTCCTTGCGTGTGCAAAACGTTCAGTTGATTGGAAGCAGTAACAATAAGGCAGGAATTCAGGAGGAGGAAAAAACAAAGTGAGACACACACTGTGTGTGTCGTGTTTTATTTGCCTATCCCATGGTATAGTCCAGACAGTGGAGGCGATGAGAGAGACAGTGTGTGTGTGTGTATGTTATTGTTCACGAGGTTCTCTGTAGTAAATCTGATCGTGCAGTTTTCTTCTATACGAGAGTGGAAATGGCAATGTCAAGTTGAAGAAGAGTACATATAGTAATCACTCAAGATTTTTTCTCTCCTCTCCTCCTCCGGAGTTTCCGCAAAGGGAAAAAAATTTCTAAATTCCACCACGTCGAAGACTCAATTGCATTTCCCTTTCTTTTCTTTTCTGCTGTCAGGAGGAGATCGAGAATGAGAAAAGACGCAATTATGTAACGATCGTCGTTTTCCATTGTACACTTTGTACTTCATGATTCCCCCATATGAACCATTCTCTCATCCTCTCTCTCTCTTCTCTATTTTCCTCTGTGTTTGTATGGAAAATTTGGACGTGGTAGGCCATACAGTCATCCTTCCCCATCTCTTTCCAGTTTTATCATTAACTTTACAAAAACTTTGTATGGTCCATCTTCCTCTGTGTGTGTTGGGATCGTTTTGGGGGAGTCCACATGATCAAGATGAAGAAGAGGAGGAGGATGAGTTGAGAAGAGGTTCTTCCGTCGTCCTGCCATGTAAAGCAGTGTGGTATTATGACATAATCATGTAGAAAGGAATATTAGATGGAGCAATCGAAAGGAGGGAGGCTACAAGTAGAGCATACACAAAAAGGACGTCAAGGAGGGCTTAATCGTTCTCCTCCTCTTCTTCTTCTCTACGGCCACCGCCACAGCTATCTGTATATTTTGTACAGCTATGATGATGTAGATTAACACCCAGAGTACAGTATGTCTCGAACAATTGTGGTCAACTGTGTGTGTGTATCACAACATGTCTCTCGTCTATTTGAACTGTCATATTTTGGTCCAGATGGAAAATATGACTCCCTCTCTATCTCAACCTATCTATTATTTTTAGGAGAATGACCTAAAGGTCATAAATTGATATACATTTTTTGAGATTACATTCCTCCTCCCAGAAAAATGGAGTAAAAATTCAATTAAAAAATACTAATGAATAATAAGGAGGAGGAGGGACAAGGGAAAAGACTCGGAGGGTTGAAAAAGTGGTGTGACATACTGTACAAACATATATACGTGTGTGGATGAATCGTTGAAGGGGGAAGAGAGATAGAGAGAAGCAATTTGTAAATTTGAGGAAGGGAAAACTGTAAAGAAGATTTTTTGAAGGAGGTAAGGTTAGGTGAAAGAGGAGCCGAGAAGGAGAGAGAGAGAGAGACGGACGGGATTCTTTTTTAATTTGAACTTGATTGTTGAGTTGGCATTTCAACTCAACTGGACGGCTTCTCCTGAGTCATTACATTAATGTAATGTAATAAAATAACTGTACGGGGAGACATTGAGTGACATGAGGTGTCAGTGGTTAACAGTTGAGTATTGGTCAGACTCTCTGAAATATAATATGAGGGGGAGAAAAAATTGTATAGAGAGAACAAGATCTTTGTGTGTGTGGAGAGAAGGAGAATAAAGTTTATGCTCAGTCTTCGTCTCTGATATAATAGTGATGCGATGAATACATTATAAATCTTTGTGTGTGTTGGACTCGAGAGTGTTCTACAGCTATAGGCAGGCACAGGTTGAGAGGAAATCATTGGCATTGGCCAAATGGCAGTTGAATAATAGAAACTGTGGGCTCATTATCATCATCCTCGTCTTCATCCTGGCTCGGACTAACTGAATCCCTTTCAGTTAGTTGTGTGTGTGTGTACACAGACATTACGTTTTGTGTAATAGTAATTGTATAAAAATCCTTTCCGTTTGTTTCACATACCCTGTATTTATACGTTCACAGATGAATGTATGATGTATGTGTTGGGGTGTTGTGTGGCGTGCCATTTTATATATTGAACTGTATAAAATAGAGAGAGAGAGAAAAGGAGGAAGGAGCCATGGAGTTGCCACGTAAAGTATGATATGTCTGAGAGAGACACACACAAGTGTAACTGCAAAAAGGGAAAGGACCGGTTTGGAAGAGAGAGAGAGAATCTCTCTCGGAGAAAAGAATTCTCAATTTTATGATATGAATATGATGGACAGATGAAATGATCATGTTCTCCAAGTCACTCTCTTGTGTTTTTAATAAAAACATTTTTCTCTCTCTTTTGATGATAAAAAAGGTGGCTGCTATTACATGTTCAATCACTATGGAGAGGGAGATCGGATCCTTACTAATGAACCATGTCTGAACTGTACCTGTCACAACTCCATGCTCATGTGCTATTTACGAGGTGAGTCTTTATTAATACACAATCATTTATTCCCCCTTTTGTTCTACTTGTGTCTTAATTGATGATCATGTCCAAACATTTAACAATCACCCATCAAAATAAAT
This sequence comes from Pygmarrhopalites habei, assembly GCA_009870185.1. Taxonomy (NCBI): domain Eukaryota; kingdom Metazoa; phylum Arthropoda; class Collembola; order Symphypleona; family Arrhopalitidae; genus Pygmarrhopalites; species Pygmarrhopalites habei. The sequence continues at coordinate 3,522 of WJFB01000278.1, read as the reverse complement.
CCACACACCAATCAAACCATGTCTTATTTTCACCGTATAAATTTTTCTTTCTCAATTTATGCAGTTTGTCCCTTCACCAAGCCAATTGGTCAAGATTGTATCATTGAGAAGAAGCCAGATCAATGCTGTCCAGTGATAACTTGTCCTCAAGGTATTTTTATTATCCTATTTTTGAAATCTCATAATAGGTAAAGAAGGGAAGATGAAGATGAGCTACGTCCTCATCTGTTGACTGTGTAGCAAAGAGAGGGAGAAATAAAAAAGAGAGAGAATTGTATACATACGGATATCCAAATATTTTTTTTCTCAACATTGCAAAGAAAATTCTTTTACAGGAGTGAGAAGCCACTACTTACTCACGCAAAGTTTTTTTACCTTTTGCAAAACTCCATGCTTTCTTATTATTACAAGTATATCGACCTCAGACTTTACAGAGTTTTGATTGACCATTATCTAATCCATTGCATCCAAATCTCTCTCTCTCACTCATCTTCGAAAAGAGCGTACAATCGATTCATAATTGAGTCACGGTTTATTTAACAAAACTGCGAGTTAACGGGTTCACACCACTACCATTTATGCAAGTCGGTTGTGTGTGTGTGTGCCTGTGATGATGATGTGAATGTGTGCTTGTGTACTCAATGAAGGGAAAGAGAGAGAGACTCTTCACACGTTCAATCAAGTCTCAATTATTACGAATATATTCCCCTCCTTCCCTCCTCCTGAATTGCAACCCTGAACTTTTTCTCTCTATAATTTTGAACCCTGTCCATTTCCATGTATGTTGTATGTATATTTGTGCGAGTGTGTGTGTGTGTGGATGGATTATCAACACTACACAGGAGTGTAATAATTTAACTCAAATAATAATATATCTTTTTGGTTATATAATATCATTTTTACATCCTGTTTCATAATTTCCTTTTCCCTTCACCTTGAAGGGAAATCTGTTGTCGTTGACACACATTCCTTTGTCCCTCCTCCTCCTAAAGTCATTCATCACCATCTCAGGCCAAGTGAAGCGTGAAAACGTTAGTTTATCCTTTACAAAAAAACCCAAAAGTTGTACTTTCTCAGCCGTTCTCTCTTTACCTACACACGGTAAAATGTTGAAAAGATGTTTGACTATTTTGTTTGCTTCAACACAGTCCCTGTGTCTCTGGTCACTCCTTCTGCCATGTTGACCACGACATCGTCCACGACCACTGTGGCCACAGTCCCATCTTCAGAAGTAGCCTTACTGGAGAGGGGATGCGAAATGGATGGGAAATATTATCCGGATGGAGCTCAAGTCGCTTCGGATGTGAACAAACCTTGTGAACTTTGTTATTGTATCCGGAATCGGACGGCATGTGTCATGCAAGAATGTATCCTCCATGTTGAGGGTTGTAGTCCAATCTTTGAACCTGGAGTCTGTTGTCCAGTCCGGTACCAGTGTGATGGACTCCTTGAACTTGAGACGACAACCCCGGGATTTGGAGGTTTGATTAGTACCACAATCTCAAATATCTTTGGTTCCGTGTCGTCTACTCCACAACCAGGAGGTTGTGTTCGGGATGGAGAGTACTATGCGGATGGTTCACAAATCCCAAGTCCAGAGGAGGATCCTTGCAATCATTGCTACTGTATGAGAGGAGATGTACGTCCATGTTGATGACATTTTTACTAATTTTTTTTTGAAAAAAAAATGATTACTTATTGATGTACAATTGAGATGGGGGGGGGGGGGTAGGATTAGATGAGATGCGGTAGATAAAATATATTTTGTGAGGGGCATCTGTTTTCTACAAGTCAAATTAAATTATGATATGGATTATGATGAGGATATGAAGGAGAAGGGGAGAAACAAGTTTGGGAAAAAACGTGGTTTCGATGTAAATAAGAGAATAATTTTTAATATGTGGTTTCATCAAAATGTTGGTTGGGAGAATAAGGAAGAGAGGGGGAAATTATTGGATCTTATTAACATAAAATAACATTATCTAGATTGTGTGTGCCGTCCAAGAATGTGGAAGTCCATTAGAGAATGAGGGAGGGAATTGTACAGCCGTGAAGCCCCGAGCCGGTCTTTGTTGTCCCGAGAAATATGCTTGCCGTAAGTTCATATTTTAAAAAAAAAGTTTTGTCTTCTTCACGCAGAGAAAATGTGAGAAGTCAGCAAGGCAGCAGCGTCTTCCCTTCTTATCTGCATCTCTATCTTTTTTTTATTCTCTTCTCCTCAAAATTTTTCATTCAGGTTTTTTCATTGTACGATTTACAATATGAAGTGTGTTTGTGTGTACATATATTGTATGTATATGGATTTTTGAAATTGGATATAATATTTTTTTTGATTTGACTGGAACGTTTTTTTTTCCTTTCCTCTTTTGTGGTTGTTGTTGATGGGTAATGTGTATGGGTAATGATCATTATCTTGGCATATTGTATTTAATGTGTATAAATTGTACAAGTTAAGATGTTACGGGGAAAATGCCTTCTTTTTGCCTCCTGAATTGACTTTTTGATTTAGCACATTTTGGAATGGAAATGGTTTATGCCCGTTTTTCTTCCCTTTCTCCTTTTCAGATGTCCAAAGAAAGAAGGGAAAAAATTTGATTCACACGAATGGTAAAGCCATTACGCATTAGTTGCTGCGCCTTTCTTCCTGAAAAGCTCTTTTAATTATTTTTCCTTATTCTCATATTATTTCAATTTGTAAAATTGCATCAAACCTACTCGGATGCAATGTGTGTATGTATGTGTGTGCCAATTTTTATTTTGTTCACCGTCTCATTTAAATTCTTGTTCTTGTCCTGTCCATTTTTTGCGTCATTATCACCAATATTTTTTTAATTGTGTATTTCTACCATTTACTCTTTTCACATCTGTTAATTGCCCCCCTACCTATTTCAACAATTTCGATGAGAGTTTAACCTTCATCAGGATAAATTCATAAGTCTCTTGCGTGTTTTGTCTTCTTTTTTCCTTCTCTCACTGTCCCCTTCTGTTGCCAAGTAGAATATTCTTCCTTTATAGATAATATAGTGAGTGTGTGCCTCTGTCGGTCGGGTACATTCCGAAAAACCTCTTTATCAAGTCCAGCTTGGTTGTTCCTGCTACGTATGTATCAAGTTTCCACCCGCAGTGCATAATACTCTGCACTGAAACTTTAATTTTGTATTTTTTTCTCCAAAGGCTGCATTTAATTTATGTACAAATTAAGCAGTTGAACAACGTTGTGGCTTTATGAAGAGGTGAAACTTGTCCTGTTTGTGTGCAAATCAATAGGGATACCTAACATATAGGTTACAATTAATTTGCAAAAGTCTTTCTTTCTTTCTGTGACAAAGCCAAATACAGTCACTGTACTTTACTACTTTGTACTCGTGCCTTAATCCATTATCTGTCAATAATATTTTATTGCAGTGTTGGCGGGTAATCGATTAATTTTAATCGGATTATTAATCATTAACAAATTTGGTTAATCGTCAATCGTTAATCATTAAGCTGACTGGTTCGTAGTTAATGGTTAATCGACATATT
>WJFB01000277.1:0-76869 GCA_009870185.1 Pygmarrhopalites habei | reverse complement strand
ACCCCCCCCCCCCCCCCCTCTTCTCTATTTCAAGTTCTTGTTGTGGGTTTGTGGGGGATGAGGCATTGGTCTGGTGTATGTAGCTATATGTCTATACCACATATCCAAAAAAATTGAGAGAAATTCAAACGGGTAAAGTGTAGAGTCCTCCACCCGTCTGTTTACAACACACTACACCATCATTTCATACATTTTTGCAGTGGGGTAGTTAGCAAGGGGAAGGAGAAAGTGTAGGAGGAGAAAGCAACAAAAAATTTCACCTGAAAAGGATGGACCCAGCATGAGTAGATCATCCGCAGGATAACGTCCACATCCCTCTGTGTAGTCATGTACTGAAATTCAATGGGAAAAAACAGACAGAATTAAACATGTAATGTAAAATATGCAGAACTCAGGATTTAAATTTATTTAAGGAAAATTGTTTTTAATTATTTTTTTTCTCAAAAAAATTCACAAGCTTTTCCATCACAGCGTTCATAGTTGTTGTCCTTCTCTCTTTCTCTCTCTGGGTAAAAGATGATGGTGAAAAAACGTGTAATAAAATTGAGCACTCACCCCCAGAGAAACACGGATGGCTCCTGTAGGTTTGCCATCGATCAAGTCTCTCAGATCTCCACAGACATGTCCAGCCTAGACAACAACAACACACAAAATACAAAAGGAGGGTGTATAGTGAAAAGCGGAACATCCATAGGAAGAAAAGAGACATTAAAAAGACAGACAATTTTCACAGGAAAAAAAAGATGAGGGTAGAAAATTGCTACTTTCCCTTTTACAAAAAAGTGTAAAGAACATGGCCTCTATATCAGCTGCCGCCGGCCTTGTGTGTGTGTGTGCCTCTCTGTCAGAGAACCCGCACACGTCAAACTTGTCTGTCTAATCAAAATTGTCAGAATGTAGTAGAATGCACTACACAAAGGCGTTTCTTTAAAGGACAAGGAAATTGAGTGACGAGGATGTTAGAAGCACACACGCAGAGACAGAGCGGAGGCCTTTTTGTGTGTATAATTTTCTTGTCCCCTATACAATAAAATTGTATTCAAAGAATGTCTCTCTCCCTGTTTCTGTCAGTACGTCTCTAATCTCTAATTAGATGAACTCATGCATCTGTACAATCATGTCAAACTCACAGACTCTTAGTACACAAAGCAAAAAGAGAGAGGAGGGGAAGGGGATGAGAGGGAAAAAAATTGATGTCACACATCCGCTTCCCTATTCCTTTGAGAAGGAAAACAATTAAAATAATATTACCTGGATTCATCTCATTTATATTACATGGGGAAAGGGGGAGAAAGAGAAAGACTCCAGATTTGTTCAATTTGGTATACATGGAATAATTTGTGAATAATACAAAACAGATAAAAGGTAGAGAAAAGCTTTCTCCCACCAACCGACACACATGAAAAAATCCTGTTTAAAATTCACAAGGGAGAGACACCAGATGTAATCCCTGAATACTGAATTTCCGGCTAAAAACTACTTTCACCGGGTTCAATTCACATGGGTAAAAATGTTGTCATCTCGTTGCATTTCTTGATTTGACCTTTTCCGAGACCCATCAACTCCAATGGACAGAATGTATATTTTCTTATGCGCTATTTGATTCTGACCACTCTTTATTCATGCAGTTCATGCAGTGAACCGTAATTCTGCCATTGCAAAAGGTCAAGTTAAAAAATGCAACCAAATGACACACCATTTTCCTAGGTCAGTTGAGCCCAATGAACTAGTTTAGTAATGTCTTTCCCTTGTCAGATTCTGTTTATTTCTATCTACGTATCTATCCGTACAGACAGAGAGAAAGAGTATTTCAATTTCAACCCCGTACCAACTCTCTAGCACAGGGAAAGGAGAAACGGGGATAGGAGCCAAAAAATAGAAGAGAAAAAAAGACATATAAGCTGACACATAGTTCAAGTAGGATTTTTCCCCTCCGCTTGTCCCACTCTCTCTTCGCTTTCTATTTTGAGGAAAGGAAGGGGGGGGGGGGGGGTTGTATTTGTCTGTTGGAATTTAAGTGAAGTTAAATTTGCGTTGCCTAAAAGGAGGAAAATATGAGTAGGACGAGGAGGAAAGAGAGAGATAAGGGGGAAAGTCAGAATTTTTCATCCTCCTATGTGTTTCTTCCTATCTCCATGTAATGTTCCTTTCCGGGCTCTATGAACGGGGAGTTTGGAGGAGGAGGAGGAAGAGCAGCCCTTGTCTTGTTCGCTTTTTGAAATAAAAGTGGGGTACATGGGTAGACAGAGAGAATTCAGTAAGGTACAATTGAATTGGATAAAAGTAAATGCAAGTAAGTATGAAGGAGGAGGAGGAAGCGAGGGAAAGACAGTGGCTGGAGGAGAGGAAAGCGGTGAAACCCATTTTTGAAGAGCCGGTAAAATAAATCCGCCTGAATGAATTATATTAGATATATTATGATGGTGACGTTACTCTCCTCTGCTCTGCTCTGGTATACACGGATAGATTCTCTTTTTGGCTAAACCTCATAATATCACACACACACGTATACACACACACAGTCTGGGCACATGATGTACATTGTAGCCGTTGCCGTTGTACACTGGTCTTTGGCAGTAAAGGTTGTGCCACCACTTCTATATTACTTACTCCCCTTGTGTATGTGTACGTGTGTGTGGGGCTCGTAACCCTTCTTCTCTCATGTTTCCCACTTTTGTCAAGAATTTTAGCAGAAGGTAGGTAGGATTGGAATTTATATAATGGAAAATAACATGGGGAAAACGAATTCAAGTTGGATATCGTGTGGATCCAAGCGAAATTATATTCTTTCCTTTGATACATGAGAGAGAGAGACACACGTAAATATCCACACACTCTCTCACATAGTCATAAGTATGTATGTCTCACCCTGCCATGTAAAAGACAGTTTACTTTGCGAAGGAACAAATAGCTAACATTCTAATGTATTTCGTCACTATCCAACTCACAGTCTACTATAGTCATGACGTTCTCTATCCCAAAGCATCTATCACGGATAGAGTGAAAGCGAGACTTTCACTGTGTTTACACATACACATACTGTACATATACTGTTAACTTCGTCTTATCGGTCTGTACAATTTTTTTAAGAGTATCACTTTGGTTTTCCCTACCACCTAATTCAACTCTGTCTGACGTCCCTCTGGTCGTCTCTTGTTGTGTACTTAGTTGTGAAAATGAAGAGAAAGAGAAAAAGAGCTGTCATGAGTCGTCGTTCCATTTCTTATATAAACACAAGGCCAGTTTTCTTCTATTTTCTTCTGCTATTGATATACAATATGACTCCAATGAATTGTATTGAATAGTCATGGCTTAGACCCGCGCTCCACCGTATCAGATTGTGTATATGGAAATATGAACAAAAAAACGAGTTGTTCACTGTGGCCAAATTGTAACTCTTCCGTTTCTTGGAGGACCCTCCACACATATTAATATTCTGTGTGCATGTGTGATGAAATGTAATGGTTTTTCTTGAGCTATTTTTCCTTCCTCTCTCTCTCTCTTTCTCTTCTATGTACATTTATATAAAAATTTGTGTGTATGTACAAATTTCCACACACACACACATACAATCACTCTCTTTCCTTTCCCCTCACTCAGACTTCTGGATGACTGCCTGGGCTATGTGAAGCGTAGATGAAACGGCCGCTGGAGCTAACTTGTGAAATATTGGAGTGAGTATTGGGGTACAACTTTTCTCTCCTTTCTCTCCTTCCACTAGAGTACATTGCATGTTCATATCATACGAGGAGACAGATAAAACTTGGATATTCATGATATGACCTCCCATGACATATCCTATCCGATTCTCTGTATTTACACAAACAAACACACACACCCGACCCACACACCCACTCACTCACTCTGATACACATCTAGTTTGGATTGAAAGGAGAAAGAGGGAAGGAGGAGGAACAGAGAGAGACACATAAACTCCAATCATGTAGAATCTGAATAATTGTGTCAATAGAAAATAGAAAATATTTTTTCAATACATTGAAACTTGAAGGATGTCATGTGAAGGACGTAACCATGATGAAAAATTGAAAATGGTGAAAAATATCAAACACAATATAGGAGGAGAGGGAAGGAAGGAGAGGGGGAGACTGTGCCAATACATTCAACACAATCTTGTCACGGATCATTCCATCTTTCCATCTCCCTCCATTTATCCACAAGAGAAGCCTACAGGTATTTCCCCTCCTCCTCCTCCTCCACTTTCATTTCATTTCTCTTCTTCTCTTGTCTCAGCCGAACCACGGTTTACATTGAAATTGTATCTATACACATAAGACATACACAATTTTGTGCGTGCGTGTGAAGACACACTGGAAGATTGAGTTCAGTGTCGAGCCTCGTGTTTTGTACCCATGACTCCCATGTTTCAGGAATGAGTCTCGAGTTACATTTGGAGACGGAGATGTGGATCGTGAAATAAAGAGAGAGAGAGAGAGAGAGAAAGTCTTGACGTAAATAAATACAAAAGGATGGAAAGAATAATAGAAAAAACGGGAGAAGAAGAAATGGAAAAATAAATAAAAAGTTTAATAATAATGTCTTCAATAACAACACTATACATGTGGAGCTTTGCATAATGTTTGAGCATAATGGTCATTTGAGCGCAATTAAAATTATTCCATGACGTCAAATAGGCTATTATTCTAGGATATATTACTCTCGTACTTTTTTTTAATATTTTGTATTTTGCATAATACAAAATGTGTGTGTACTGAAACTGTCATCGAAATTTGAGGTTTTAGAAATAAACACTCCATTTCTTGAGGTCAAACATTTTCCAAGTGAATAAATCTAAACTTTGTCATTAAAAATATTGATCATGGTACAGTACACAATTCTTCCTGCTTACAAATGGCTCTTTAACATGTTTTATCCCTGATTCTCACACGACAATCTGAATTTCTACTGGAAACTGAAAATCTCAGAAAAAGTATCCCTTATCAAAAAATTAAATGATGTGAATTAGCTCAACACACTCACTCCGGGTTAATCTTGTGAGACAAAATCTTTACCATCTTTCACTGACTACTTTATTATTATTCTTTCCCCCTAGTTTTCTCCGTGTTGTGTAATGTTTCTCCGAGCTATTATTTTTCATTCCGTGTCCCCATCCATGTTGTTATTTAAATTGCTACATCTTCCAAGTCCATCTGTGCAAATTTGAAGAGAGAGAACATGTTCATGGCGTACAGAGACAGAGAGAAAGAGCTGCTTTGACGCTCCATCATAATGTACAGTGTATAATAATGTCTTTTTTCGAGATGAGACAGGGTAGAAAGGATGAGTGAGAGTGTGGCTGGAAGGATGGAAGATTGTGCAAGACAGGAAAGTACATGTACACGTCTTTTGGACTGCCCAAATGCATAATATATGATATATTATAATACATAGTTTTTTCCCCGAGTAATAAAATAATGTTCACTTTCGAGTGGGATAAGGAGAAAGCAAGAGAGAAGAGAGGGAGAGAGGAGGGGAGGGCCATAGTTTTTGACATATGATGGAGATGAGACTAGAGGATAAAAATGATGAGATGACACACTCATATGGATGGAAATGTAATTCCTACAGTAATAAAAATTCACATTCACTCTCCCCCTAATGATTCTTTATGATTTTTTATGAGACAGACAATGTTCCCTTCTTCTTTTTTAATATGTACATCATCATCACCTTTGCTCTTTGTTAAAGGAGGAGGAGGAAGGAGAAAATGCTTCCAGCATCCTAAAAAACTAGACCCAGACATAGCGAGAGAGTGAGAGAGACAGAGACAGAGGGGAGAGCTCAAGTACTCACAATCATGATTCTCCATCCTCTTGTGCAACTTGACACTGTACTTTCTCTCCCGCTCTTTTCTCCCTCTCTCACTCAACAAGAGTCTTGAAATTTTTCCGTTGGAAAAAGGAATTTTCTATATCCTCTTTTTTCTCCTTCACTCTCTCCCTATCCCTCGTCTCTATACCCTCGGTTTGTGTGTTGATGAAATGTGTGTGTGTGTACAGACTGAGCCTCAAGTAATGCGGGAGGATTCTGCAGAGAAAGCGGGAACAAGTTTGAGAGAAAGAGGGAAAGAGAGAGAGAGAGAGAGAGCGGGAGGGAGAAATGGAGAATATCTGCTTTTCGCCTCTATGAATTTTCAACGGAAGGAGGAGGACAGTGGGACTCGAAGAAGCCCTACAAATTCGAATTCATTCATTCTACAATGTCATAAATTAGATTCTCAACATCTCGACGCTTTCTACTTGTCTCTCTCTCACTCTCTCTTTCGCTCCTCTTTGCCGAGGATGAGGCTCTCATTTTATTCAGCTGCTGCAGGAGTCGGAGTAGCAGTAGCAGCAGCAAACTCGAGTAATATTTTAGTATGTAGGTAGAAGGAGAGAAAAGGAACTCTATAGTTGGGCTTGTGTGTGTGTGTGGTCGTCTCTCTCTCCTCTCAAAACCTAGGATTTCTCTTATTAAATTTAATTTAATTTAGACTTTCAATTACCTCTGCACCATATAAGTATACACACACCCTCCACACGCACACATACACACTAACTCTTATAACACACTCACACACACACACACACACCAAGAGACAGTCTCTCTCTCCATGCACTGTGGGCCAAATGTCATCGTCGTTAATACTTGTTGTCAATGTGAATTACGAGCGGCAGTCTGTGGCTTCCGGCTCATAATCGCTATTCAGTCATTGGATGTTCGTTATATATGTATCCTGTCCACACACACACACACACAACGTACACAGAGCGTGTTTGTGTGTAGACAATGATGCTAGGCTCTCAAAGCTCTTATGGATCATCAAAGAAGAATGTTCTACTTTCAAATCTCTATTAATTTTCATGTTCCACGCTAGATAACTTGGAACAGGGATCGAGACAGAGAGGAGAAGAGAAGAGGAGGAAAGGAGGAGGAGGAAGAGGAACATAATTTATTATTTAAAACTACAATAATGTGTAAGCTTCAAAAGCTTGCAAAATAAAAAGCTGATTCTGAATGTGTACATACACACACGTAGAATAGAGAATTATAGTTGTGTTGCAACTCAACAACCTCAAACACAGTCACAGTCACAAGAGAGTACATAATGAACATTATTTTTATGTGAACGTACTTACCTCGTAATGTTGACGAATATCAGATGGCTCATAATTTAAGTGTCGTCTACAAGCTCCCACGTTACAGAAACAACCCGTTCGAAGATGAACATCATGAAGATATGCCATTTGCTCCATCTGAAAATATAGAAATTTGAGAGGAGAGAAAATATTTCGTGGTAAATTACAACCTATAATATTCCTTGTCAAAATTATTCACACACACACGCACTCACTCCACATGTGTGTGTATTAGATTTACACTCCAATTATTCAGCAAAGTACTTTTAACTCTTCGAAAATGTTTTCTTTTTTTTTTGCACAATTCCAAGAATGCATTTGGAAAGAGTAAAACCATCCGAGAATTTTGCACTACATATTTGCATTCATGGTCAATATTTTTGTATTAATGCTCATTTTGTACATTTTACTTTCTATTCTAGTTATGAATAATTCGTACAGTCTCTTTGACTTGGGGAAGGGACTGCTAGAAAGAGGAGGTGATTTCCTTGTAAACAATCTTCCCCTTTTCTGATTTTAACTGATGAGCACAAAACAGAATACTATGGTGGTTCAGAAGGGCATTTATTAGAATATTTGGGAGAAAGTGTCATATATGGATTTTTGAGATATTCTACCGGCATATGTGGTCTCTAAGGACGATCTCAGTTATATGAATCATGTAGGTTCTTGTGTAAGAACTTTTTGTATAAGCCTCCTTCTGTAATAGTAATAATGTAAGGCGCCTTATAGCAGCCCAAGACTCTTGACACAAACACACAACGAGGAAATCACAAATTAGAAAGGGAATTGGGACCTTCAAAATGAAGATTGTAATTTCAAAAGTTGAACATTTTTTGTGGGCACATATAAGTGGTGTGTGCGTGTGTGTGTGTGTGTTGGTTGGATCTCTAATCAAACAAACTTTTGGGAAATACAATCAGGGACGATAATGAAAGAAATTTAACCATACACACCATTCATATCTCCTGACTGTGTGTGTGTGTGTGTGTCTGTGTGTACAAAATCTGGGAGAGGACTTTTGTGTTCTGGAATTCACTTCAGACTCTCGAGTGAGTCTGTTCCGCCTGGAAGGATTGAGAAAAAAATATTGTACAAAGAAATTCTTTCAGATAGAGAGAGGGAGAGACAGAGAGGGACTATAGAGAGAAAGGGAGAGCCGAGTTCCACAATCCATGGGAGATGATGCAGCAAAATTCGCCAGATTACACTCATGTGAACTGGACTACATTATTAGAGATTGGAGGATCCTATCTATACACACACAGTGTGTGTATAGACAGTGAAGAGTAGACAGTCTGGAGAATGGAGGTACATTCAAAAATCTGTGTGTGCTAAAAAGCACTCACCCAGTTTTTTCCCCTCCCTTCCGCAACCTACATAAATTCATAAAATATGCAATAAAGCCAAAGTGAGACGGGCCGAATAAATGAGAACCAAACTGACTGAGAGAGGACTAGAGAGAGAGAGAGAGGGAGAGAGCTTTGTACATGTACATTATATATTGTACATGGGATAAGCAAAAGAGAAAGATTTTATCATCCGTAGCAAAAGCAGTTGCTCTTTTTACGTGTTGCGTACTGGTCCAGCCTCCTCTCTCTCTCTCTCTTCTCGGAAGGTACAAGAAGAGGTAAAATCCCATGGAAATCACAACCCAGAACTAGAGAGAGAGAGAGATTCTCTCTCCGCCACATTTCAAGGTACAAATGTCGCTTAGCTTTTCATTTTACTTTCCAATGAATGTAAATGATATGTGCAAGTGTTTTTCAAAGTGGATCCAAAGGAAATGGCACTGTGTGTGTGTCAAAGTGACTCAAAAGAGCTGCTGAGAAGTGGGGAGTTTGTAAATATATATACACAGCCACACAGAACAGATACACTTTCACTATCCTCTCTTTCTCACTCAAACACACACACACAGGGAAAGCACTTTGGGTTCACATTTAAATTTCAGAGAAAAAGCCGGAATTAGGGAGACCCATCTGAAAAGGTGGAATAGTGTGGGGGTTCGTGGATTTGGAGGTACAATGGCAATGTCACCAGTCACACACCAATGTAGTCACCACCATTTGAGTGCCAACCTGACATGGGGAAAGAAGGAGGCGACTTGTGAATGGACGGAATGTGATGTAAAAAGATTTTTTTTCTAGTTCTCCAAACTTTCTTCCAATTTCTGATATTTTACAAGCTGGAAGAATATATTATCTGTATTTTGAGATGGACTAGAGTGCAGAGGAATTTTTTAAGAAAATTCCAAAAAATATTTGTGTAAATATCTGAGTTGTACACCCACAACCATCGAATATTTTAATGTTGAGTAAATTAAGGAGAAGAACTAAGAGTCCTCAGTTTATTTAATTTGTCCTTCTGTACAGAATACCACGTAGAATACCCAAACAGACCGAACAGCCCACTATGTGTGTGTGTATGTGGAGCAGGGTGCTTCAAGGAGATGTAAAACGTGCAGGAGACAAGCCACTTAAAATGTGTAGAATTTAATGTGTACACAGAAACATACGCACACACACTTAAGATTCTACTCTCTCAAAAAATATTTGTACAGTCGCCTCTTTCGTCTCCGTCCCTCAAGAATTAGTTTCACAATCTGTCAATAATTGAAATAATTTGGTGAGAATTCAACAAACTTTATTGGCATCATGAACTACTTGAGAAAAAGAGGAATGGAGAGAGAGAGGGAGGAAGAGAGTCTCACAGCTTTTCACAAAATTTAATTAAGATTCTCACACCCATTTAAAAATACACACACACACACATTCTCACTTTCTCCCTCACACAAACACAGGCGCGTATACGTATCCTACTAAGTACATGCATACCACGACCTTTCATCTTTCCACGTGCTTCCTCTCCATTTTCCTTTGGCCAGAAAAAAAGATTAACCATAAATTTCAGCTTTCTACTTTCTCCTCTACTTTCTCCATTTCCTTCCTTCCATTTACATAATATACAGTAGAGACCAATTCCTTTCGGACACTTTTCATTTATTAAGTTCTCTCAAAGATTTCGCCTCATCATACTAAAAAATTAGTGAGTGTGTCATGGTTTCAAATTTTCAACAATTCCTGTGACTATCTTGTAGAGAATTAAATTCCCTACAATTTTGTCACTGATACTCCTAAAAGAGGATCCACTTCCCTTGAAGCTATCCTCTTCCGAAAGAGTAAACGCAAAGTGTCCGAAAGCAGTCGCTCCCTACTGTACAAACCATAGTCCACACACACACACACACACTTCCCGTTCAAATTTCAATTGGATTCTATTTCATTCGTCCAAAAATAAGTTGAATTTTCCCCCGGCCTTTCCACATCCATTTCCCTCTTCTCTTTTTACATGGTTAACATGGACCCCACCCTCCTCCCCTCCCTCCATTACCATCACAGTAAGTTAAGTTAGTCAACGTCTTTTTATCCCGTGGTTTTCATTAGTATGCGCATTCATTGTCCATCATTCACAGGTATTCAATGGACGTGCACAAGAGTCTCTCTCCCCTCTGTGTTGTTAAAGTCAACCCGAAATTCAATATCAAAAGACCAGACTAAGACCTTCCACACACACACACACACAACTTGGTTTCCTTTCCTATGCCAGTTTTTCTTCGGATCGAAAACTTCTCACAAACATAGTCTAACCTCGCTCTCCCTCTCTATACAAAAATACATTGGGATACGTGTGCGACGAGACACACACACAAGGAAGGGAAAATGTGGGATAATAGGAATCTTCTATTCTACACAAGAAGGAAGAGAGCACAAGTGCGACTATGTACATACAAAGAGAGAGAGAGGGCAACTTGACTGTTCTAGTTTCCTCCTTTTTTTCTGCTTTCCTTTTTCCCCGGCTTTCTTCTTCCCGTTCTAGACTAGAGAAGAGACTGCAGAGTCAGAACACAAATGTAATCGTTCGCGACAAATTTATCTTCGACAGGCAGGCAAGGGGGAAGGCCAGTCAGCGCGCCATCACCACCACCAACAAACCAACCCACACACACCACACTCAAAACCACCCTATGTCTACACTCTGTGTGTGTGTGTGTGTGGGTAGGAGAGGGGAGCCGTTGGCAAGCAATGCAAATGCAAAAAAGGTGTTCATCGTTCGTCCATAGGAAGTGGAAGATGAAAGACATAGAGGACGGCATTCTTCTCTCTCATAAAAAATTTCTGGCAAAAAAATACTAGTGAAAGAGTTAGAGAGGATGGCATGTGTGTGTGGATGTGTGAATGTGTGTGTGGGGAAAAGAGAAATTTGTAGGCAGCTGGTCATAAGTTACTTAAAAAACTTGTTCCGTTGCCTACATCTAATTGAGAGGGAGAAGGAGAAGGGAAAGAGCTGATTGACGGCAGAAAGAGAGAGAGAAAGACCGGGAGTTGGAGTATATGAAAAAGGATGGGGCAAAAAATAAAGAGAGAGGGAAAAGGAAAGTTCTGAGAAGATTGACTCGTGTCTGAGAGGAGGAAAACAAGCTTTACTTTTTCGACTGAGAGAGACTGGTCAGTCAAGGAAGAGTAGGAGGAAGAGAGGGTACTATATAAAATATTTTTTTGCCTTGTACAGTAAAATTACCATGCAAAAGGATGGAGGGGAGGAGAAGAGTGGAGAAGAGGAAAAAACACCATGTAAAATTCATGGGACCCTCTTTAAACGGCCCACACACACACACACACTCAAGGAAGAGAAAGAGGGAAGTCATTCTGGAAGTTGCAGGCCGCCGAGGAGAAAGACGAAGACTCTCCAATTCAACATGGAGGACATGAAAAGTAGTAAAAACAGTGCACCTTCTGTCTCTCTATATACAAATATGTGTAGGTATACTGTAATTGCTACCGTATAGGGACAACTTGAACCCTCCTTGTATCCAGCGCTTCAACTTCAATTTGTCCTCTCCATTCATTCCGTTCTCTTACTCAAACTAGGCTAGCAGAATCATAAATGACTTGGCGAATTCAAACGTGGAAAATGTCAACGTCCACATTTCCATTAGTAAATACTTTAGTAAGTCAAAAAATATAATGTTGGAATTTGATGGATGACTGCTGTGTCAAAACAGTAATTTTTGTCAAGACGCCGTAACAAAATTTTTTGTTATTTTCTCTAAAAACTCCTCTAAAAACTCTTCCATTGAGAAAGAATTATCGAAAATTCCATGAATGAACTTATGGTACTCTTATGGGATTAAAAACGATTTAATCGCGATTTAAAAAATTGACGCCGCCGACAGCTCTACAAATACACAGAGCAGATACACTGGCTTGTGCTATCTACAGGCAACGTTCAGTTGGTAAGGTTGAGTATATAAATTGTGTGTATAATAAAGAACCACACACACGTTCTATATTTAAAGTAAAAGTGTACTCCACCTAATTTCCAGGGCCACACATGTACACGTATTCCCCTTATACTCTCATGTTATAGGACCATACACACATTATTATTATTATTAGAATTTTTTTTTGCCTTTGGGTGGGAATTTATCGCTTAGCTACGTTTCCATCTCCGTATTTTGCTGATTGACTGACTTGTCTTCCTCCTCCTCCTCCTGGAAGGCACGGACACCTTAAGTTTTCTTTACCTCCTCCTTCCCCTCCTCCCTACTTACTTTCCTTTTATAGATTCTCTATCCCATAAGCACCGGAGCACACTTAACCCGACCGACCGGGAGTTGAGTGTGCAGTGCAATGTAAAATGCAAAAAAAAACATTTCCATGTACACTTCCAGACTAACGGCTGCAGTCATAAGGCAATAAGGATTTATCCTAGACTAGTCTCTACAGAGACGTACAGAGAGGACCACACACACACACTCACTCACTCTTTTCTCTCTATCTTCGAGACCTATTTTCAAGACTCTCTAAAAGATACAAAGTACAGAGAGAGAGGAAGGGAGAGGTTGAAGCCACAAACTATGTTTTATGCGATTATCGATTACAACGTTTATTTTGGTGTCGTTAAAAATCTTTGGGGCTGCTGATTCTGGCCTTTCCCTCCTCATCTTTCTCTTCTTGTACTTTCCTCTTTACTTTCCCCCTTCCCTTCTGTATTGATAAACGAAGAGTATTTTTGTTGTGAGTGTCGGATTGTGAGTACCCAATATTCGATACATACAAGAGGGAGAGGGGGCTAAGGGGAAGGATGAAGAGGAGAAAAAAAAATAGTATGGTCTAATAATACAGCCTTGAAAAAATTGGAGTGAGAGGGAAAAGTACGAAGAAGGGATGGAATCTATAGGGACACACAGTGAGAGAGAGAGTCTAGAACGGAAGTGAATGTCTTTCACTCTATCATCTTGGATTGGCATGGCTTGAAATGGCAGAAAGCTAGTGGCAAGACTGGAAGGAGTAAAAGAAGAAGAAGTAGGCAGGAGATTTTCCTCGTCATCATCCCGTCTGTCTCCTCCTCAACCATTTCAGATTTCATCTTTCAAATGTCAACTCGTGTCGTTCATGTGGATGGAAGGACAGTGGAGTAGAGTGGAAAAAAGTTTTCTTCAATGATGATCTCCATGACTGTAATGTGTGTGTGTGTGTAATGTGACAGAGAGGGAGGGAGAGAGAGAGAGAGAAAACCCCATCATACGTACAATCCACCACAAAATGCACACACACAAATTTACACGACTATTTTCTCTCCTTCCCCAGATCTCACGTGACCGCCGTCATTCACAGGAAATTTCTCGAAAAATAGATATAAAGATGTTCTCTCTCTGAATCCAATTTTCTTTTACTCTGAACGGTCTGAGTACGACTTGACACAGGCAAATACCACCTTGGAAAAAAGGGACCCAATATTTCTAAGGATCATCCCCTTGGAACAATTGTGTGACAAGAACACAGTCTCTGGAAAGTGTCCTCACATTCCTGGAAAATATTTATATTCCCCCCTCCCCCTCCCACCCCTCCCTCCTTAAAACTCTATTTCATCTCCCGTCTAGCCTTGACTTTGGCTCGAACCTCATTGTCTCCGTGTGGGTAAAAACTGAGACAGAGTCTGGTATAATTTTGTCATGTGTATGTATCTCCCGCACACACACCATGACACGATGCACTGAATTTTCTTCCTTTCTCCCACTTTCTCCCAGTTTGCCTCTGTCTCTCCAAGAAATGGTGCAGTG
The DNA here is from genome assembly GCA_009870185.1 of Pygmarrhopalites habei. Lineage (NCBI taxonomy): Eukaryota > Metazoa > Arthropoda > Collembola > Symphypleona > Arrhopalitidae > Pygmarrhopalites > Pygmarrhopalites habei. The sequence continues at coordinate 62,607 of WJFB01000277.1, read as the reverse complement.
TGCATTATTTCCGTCAACTTTTTTTCATGGTCCCTCAGACCCTCTCTGTCCCTCAGATCCTCCGTCATGTCAGAAAAGTGAGTACATTTGCAGTTGTTCTAAGAATGCAATAATTTATCCCCTCTTCTCCTCCTCCTTTCTTACTCTTAACGCCTTTCTTATCCAGCTCAGTGTCACGAGTCAACTCCAGTTAGCATCTCTTCTCAGTCAACCTTCTTACGCAAGTATCCTGGATATTATACATGTATACCTAGGATGGAATAGGGAGAGATTCTCATGGAGTGGGAGCAAAACTTTTAACTTTCCAGAGAGAAGATAGGACCTTTGGGAGAACACAGCGAGTCATTAAAAAAATGTCCTCTTCCTTCCTTCCTATCCTCCTCCTCCACTTGGAAAAATTATTCCACTTTATAAAATTAATTTTAAACTTTACTTCGTCTCTATTAATTTCCCCTCTCTCTCCCTTCCTCCTCCAAATCTACTGTGTCCACATTTTCACGCAAAAAAGGAGACAGAGTGAATAAAAGGCCGTGTAAAACGGGTCATTGCAAGGAAAAAATATTGGCAAGGGAAAGGAAAACTGGGAAAACAAAATTTATTTTCCTCAAAATTGTACTTTTATTTACGTTCCGTCTGGGTGTGTGTGTATTTGTATATTTACAGAGTACACTGAAGCACCTGTCCTTTTCCTCCAGCGGTTTTCCCTCCTCCTCCTCCTCTTTTCCCTCCATCTTTTCGGTACGTGCTACTTACTTTAAAAATATATATCAGACAAATTTGACGACATTTCATCTAATCATGATATATTCTTGGATAAAAAAAAATTGAACCAACTACAATGGAGCTTCTTTTTTTGTCTCCCCCACACACAAACCCCAGACAAATTTCTGAGAAAAATGTTGAAATAAAGATTTATGGAAAGACAGTCAAAATCCAGGAACACGCAAACATACCCTTCATACATGAGAATCCCCACAAATATATATAGAGGAGAATCACACACACACAGACCCAAAGGATGCGGATCAATGAATATTTACATCTGCACGGTGCACTGCATTTGTGAACTTCCATTTTCCCTCCACCTCCCAACACAAATGACACTCGAATATTTCCTGAGGTTTTCCATTTGCACCATCCCCCTTCCCCACGAAAAATAATTGAATTAGAGGGATGGGGTGAGATGGCTGCATATACTCCCACAAATTACATTGTTTTTCTCCCCTCTCTTTCAAAGTAAATCCACACAAGCAGAAGAAGCAGAGTAGACGGAGGATGGAGTGAATGGAAGGAGAGAGTACAAAAACGGAGAAGAAAGGGAAAGCAAAAGCTATACACAAGGACGACGCAAAGTTGAAGCTGATCTTAGAAAAAAAGAAAAAAACGGAGAAGGGAAGAAAGAGGAGGAGGACGAAGAAGAAGAAGAAGAGGAAGAGAAAAAAAACAGGTTTGTAAATAAATACAAGTTTGTTTCCAAAAGATGCGTCTATGTGGTGCTTATCTGTTCTCTCCCATTGTCTCTCTCCCTTCCCCTCCTCTTTCTCTCTCTCTCTCTCTCTGTTCTGTCTTTCTATTTTTTCTCTTGAGTTCCTTCTCTACAATTCTTAACGCTGTAACTCCACACAGACTTACAACTTCACTTCTTTGTGTGGAGAAGAAGAGAAGAAGGCAGAGGGAAGGGAAGACACACACACATACATATGGCCACATAAATCTATTGGATAAAAAACACCCAGAAAACCTTTTTTCCTTCCCCTCATTCCAATTTTGTACATTTAAACTGCCTTTGTGTACATATGCTGTACGTAGGTTTGTCTTCCTCGTGCAACTATAGCGTGTAGTAACTGTGTGCACTATTACAAATCTATATATACCACACACACACACGGGAGGGAGAGAGTCTAGGTCCAAGGGCTAGAAGTATGGAGAGGGAGAGAAAAGTCTCTCGTCTAGTTCATAAGTACATTTGCCATAAAATTTCATCCTGCAGGAGGATCTTTGTGTAACCCTTGGAACAAGTAAAGAGAGAGCAAAAGAGAGAAAGAGAGAGAGAGAGAAAACTGGAGCGGGAGCGTGCTCTTTTCCAACAGATTTAGAGAGAGACCAAGACCCAAAGACGAGGTAGAGCCAAGCCAATGATCTAACTTGGAAATAGCAAGTCTCAGACCGAGAGAGAGAGAGAACATCTCAAGAACGTTCACGTCAATACTCCCTAATACATATACACGGTGCCCAGAAACCTATTACTACCCCCCTACAGCCTCCCCCGTGCATGACCCAAAAAATTCACATACACATTTTTGAAGATCTCTATGATTGTGATCTCATCCATTTTGTTTCAGGTCAAAGCGTCTGGTCTGGAGCGGCGCAATTTTGAAAATAAATCACGATTTTTAAAAAAAATGAATTTATTTTCAAAAGGCAGATTTTTTTCTGAAGAATTCGAGATAGGAAGTTTGTAGCCCTGTTCATTTTCTACCAGAGTTAAAATTTTCAAAACATTTGCTCAAAATTTGAAAGCACAGTGTCAAAATTTCGAAAAACGGTCAAAATTTTTCAAAAGAGTTCAAAATTTTGATGGAAAAATGCTTTTCAAGAAAAATTCAAAATGCCATATTGTAGAGAATTTGATTCCTCACTGTCCTGCTAGGTTTCAAATGAATTTCGCATAAAATTGCAGATTAAGCAATTAAAAACCGAAAACGAAAAGTGACCTTCATCCTAACGGAATGTGAGCTTACAGTACCCAACTGAATTCAGTTGATTTCGTTTTTTGATTACTTAGTCTGCAATTTTACGCGAAATTCATTTGAAACCTAGCAGGACAGTGAGGAATCAAATTCTCTACAATATGGCATTTTGAATTTTTCTTGAAAAGCATTTTTCCATCAAAATTTTGAACTTTTTTGAATAATTTTGACCGTTTTTCGAAATTTTGACACTGTACTTTCAAATTTTGAGCAAATGTTTTGAAAATTTTAACTCTGGTAGAAAATGAACAGGGCTACAAACTTGCTATCTCGAATTCTTCAGAAAAAAATCTGCCTTTTGAAAATAAATTCATTTTTTTTAAAAATCGTGATTTATTTTCAAAATTCCGCGCTCCAGACCAGACGCTTTGACCTGAAACAAAATGAATGAGATCACAATCATAGAGATCTTCAAAAATGTGTATGTGAATTTTTTGGGTCATGCACGGGGGAGGCTGTAGGGGGGTAGTAAAAGGTTTCTGGGCACCGTGTATATGACTATCTTTTTTATACTCCTTTACAAAAGGTAGGGAGAAAGGGAGTTTGAGACTGAACGACGTTGAATTGAATATAATGTACATAGTCACCGCAACATGCCTTATAACCACACTTCCCTCCTACACACACACGTATACCCTAATACTAATATTATGTGCCAAAACGAAGAGGTGGAAGGGTTGAGCGTAGTTAATTTCGTTCGCTTTAGCAGGTGTGCTGTACACATGGAGAGAAAGAGACTCAACTTGAAGATGAAGGCTCTTGTGTTTGGAAAAAGAAACTGAGTCTCTCCTTCTTCCAAGCCTAAGATCTGTGTATAGAAGAGGGAAGGACCACACACACACAAGTATAATGATATAGTTGCGATGGTGGAGCATATAATTTAACTTTTGTCTCTCTCTCTTTCCCTCCTTGTGTAACATATGTTGGTCTCCTCCTCCACCTCCTCAAAGATTATATCGCATGACTAGGAGGAGGATGACGAAAATGGAGAAAAGGTAGACTTGCCCTTTCCTCCCCCCTCGCCAACACACCACACACTCACTCAATACGTGTGTACATGTGTGTGTGTCGAACCACGTCCGAGACTCCACGAATCAATCCAATCTGTCTCCAGTGGAGACTTAAACCCATAATAAGAAGACGACTTCTTATTTTCTGAAAAACATAACATGTCTCCAGAGACTTACGACCGGCAGAGATGCTCTCTCTTCTCTCTCCCTCTTTCTCTACTTCCACTTTCCCTCTACTTTCTCCTCGTACCTCCTCCAGTCTCCTTGTAAACTCGACATATTTTTCTCTGGACACATCAACTTCCCTCTGCTTGGGTCACGGCGGCAGCAACAAGATTTTCTAGGGGTCTTTACAAACACACTTCTTCCGTCCCTCCCTCCCTCTCACATATGGACACGTACACATACACACACATACATATGCATGTAGGGAGGAAGGCGAGAGTCCACCAACAACCAGTACAAGCAGGGAAAGAAGAAGAAGCATGTCGATCTTCGTTCCTCCGTTTTTTTGCCTCCAGCTTTACAAGTCGGAGCCAACCAAAGAAGAAGCCTCCTGTTGAAACCTTAAGGCTATAGAGTAGGCTAGGAAAAAAAACTTACTTTTCTTTCTCTCCGCCTTTCTTCTCATGTACGCCATGAACCTCTTTCCACTCTTCTATTTGGTGGAGAAGGTAGACGACTCTCTGTATGTACTCTGTACACAAAACGACTTTCTCTTTCCCTCCCCATACACTTTTGCTACAAAGTGAAACCTCGAACAAGACACACACGGAGAGAGAGAGAGGGTGAATCCCAAAAATACGAGAAGGAAGAACATGGGGCTTATGAGCTCCTACCTTTGTCACATGATTTGAACTTGTGGGTTTTTTTTCTTTTTTCCCCTCCCCTCCCCTCCACTCCTAACCATTTTATATCTCTCCACTTTACCAACATTGCATTCCTACATGAAGAGGAGAAAGGCATGGGAACTCGAAACTTGCAAAAACCAGTATACAACATATATATGGCTACACACGCACACACACAGAGAAAGTCCACGCATCTCTCTACGTCTTTCTGACATACAGACTACTAGTCTCTTAACATCATTGTACACAATTCAATACGATGCAATGTTACACATTCCCGCCTCGCCTCTCCCTATATCTACTATGCTACGTGTGTGTGTATATGTATTTAACTTTCTCCCTTATATAAACTTGTGCACAAACACAGAGTATAAGGACAAGAATGGGCCCGAAGGGCATTCTCCAAATTTTTTTATTCTATATTTTTTCAGTCCCTTATCCTCTCTCTCTCGTCCTCTTGTTGTTTTACAATCGATAGTGTAATTTCATGCGTACAAAAGTCAAGACTGATTACTATTTTATACTCTTGCACCCCTCCCCCTCCTCTCTGTCTCTGTGTCTCCTCTTCTCCCATTTCACTTCCCAAAAAAGTTGTAACTCGGAAGAATCCAATATCTTCGTAAAAACACCACAGTCTCACTTTTTATAGATTTTTTAATACACATCTTTAGAACCAATATATTTCGATGGGAAAATACCTATCCTCGAAGATGGGGTATGTGAATGTCATACACTTTTCTGTCCATCATACAGTATGTACAGACGACAATGCATCTTGTGTACTTTCTACACAACAGTACAAATATACATGACAATGATAAGTCGTCGGCCTCATCTTTTTCTCCTTTCTTGGAAATATTCTATTTTTATCTACACCCATATAAATATAGGATGAGTGAGAGTGAGATAGGGAAGAAGAAGGGTTTCCTCCAATACCGTCAAACTATGGCTAAATTGAACACATTTTTTCTCTCCTTCTCCTATGATGACTAAAACGGATGAAATATTTAGAGAGCTCACAACTCACACTCACAACAGCCATGGATTCCTTTCACAGTCCTTCATGCAGTTTGTGTGTGCGTGTGGGATAGACCACCAGAAACCAAAAAATATTAGAGCGTAATAATATCATGTTTTTACACATGGACTTTCCCCTCCTCCTCCCGTCTCATCCTCCCCCGCCTCTCTCAACATGTAGGGCAAAAAGGACTGGAAAAATTTTTGCTGGTGTAGATTTATAAGTGTCTTTTCCTTATTTTTATACGAGTCCATTAGTACATCTCCCATTTACGACAGTTATAAACAAACTAATGGTGTAAGTACAACCATCATTACACTCTGTACAGAGAGAGAGAGAGAGAGGGTAAAAAACACCAGTAAAAAAATTTACCCTCCTAGTTCTGGGCACATACATTCCAAAGAATTACAAATTTCCTGTCTATACTGTATATGTGAGCTACTGCACACACACACACGGAGGGGTGAGAAGAGGCGGAAAAGAGGAAAAATATGTACTCACCCTTTACTTTTACTCTATTTGAGCTATGGTTTAGTTCATAACTGAGGAAACTCAAAATTTGATTGTTCTTTTAACGATCCTCTCTATGGATAAAACTTTTTTTCCATAATTTTTTCTCTTCCTCCTCTTTACACACTCAGCCACACTCCACAGGACAGAGTAATGGAGGAAGAATTGGGGGTATGTGTGTGAACTGTGAGGGAGAGAGACTTTGGAAATTTTTTGCACGTAGACAAGAGGAGAAGGGTAACATGATGCGAGGACGTGGTCTCAAATTTCATTGTCTGTGAGTACGATGGAGAGAGAGAGAGATGAAGAGGAGAGTGAAATAAATTTGTTTTGTCCATATTTTCCCCAAATCCAGGTACCTTCTACTCTTCACCCCATCCCACCTCATCCTCCTCATATGAATACATGGATGGTTAGACAAGTAATATAATATTGAATATAGATTTTTCAAAATTGAGTTTTTTATTCCATTTTCCCCACATTTTTGAATCATATCCCCTTCTCTGTACAAGGCAAGGCCTCGTTTAGGGCAGACCAAAGTGGTGGAGTAAGAGGGAGAAAGAGAGAGAGAAGGAAATACATGTGGTTGAGAAAGAGAGAGCAATATTATGTATGTATGTGGAAAAAAATCTCTTGCTAAATTCCACCATAGAAGAAGATACATAATATAGAGATTTATGAGAATGTAGAGTAGCCAAAATTTATTATAAATTTTTTTGCTATATCCTCTCCTCCTCCCCTTTTCCTCCTCCCTCCCCACCACATATAAATTTCATGCTAAAGACCTCCGCTCTCTCTTCCTCCAACTCTGCACACACTACTGCACAGAGTCGATATATGTAAAGTTGAAGAGAGAGAGAGAGTGCTTACACACACTTTCTTCTTTAGGAAGAGACGTTAGAATTACTAAGATGAGAAAATACATTACCTCTGAATATCCGATTATCGTTCCGTCTCGACGGAGCAAATTGAATGTCACAATAGGACCCTGGATTTTCTGAGACTCGTACTTGGTGTCCGAATATATTAGAACGACAGGTTGTCCATTCGAGTACTGCATACGGCTCAGGCTCTCGTAACAATATCTGGAATAATAATATTAAATCCATAGAAAGAGAGAAAGAAAGAGGCTGCATTCATTTTCTTATTTTATATATTATTATATATCATCTTACGCCAAGGAGAAAATCGTTTCCTCCCTCTTTTCTACTTTCACTCTACATTTCAACTGTGTGCCTGTCCCTGCCTCTGCCTGTGCATGTGCGTGTACATATTATATGGGAATGTATGAAGCATTACAAATCTTTACATAACATACAAGATGAGAGAGAGAGAGAGAGCTTTTCAAAATTCCAAACCCTACACACTCACAGATGTACACACTACTGGGTTGTGTGTGTGTGTACTAGCCATGCCATTGCTTTGCCATCAAGGGAGGTGGATAGGCAAAAGTTGCCATATAATTACAATTTGGAGTCTCCATACATATTTTGTCTCTACATACGAACAGGAGGAGGAGAAGAGGGGCCACATTTTGCCCAGATTCCCGAACCAACATCACAATGCAAAATAGTCTGGATGAGGAAAGTAGTAGTGGTTCCCATTTGTACTCTCTCATCCCTTTCCATACACACACAGACAGAGAGAGAGACACACACACACAGATTTTACCAAGCCATGAGTTTCTGCTTTATATAAAACATGGAAGATACATGTATTATGATGTCTCTTCAACTCTTTACTCTACATACAGTATTTTGTAGGTAGCCAACAGAAGAGGCTTATAAACCTGCGCACCTTTACCTAACCCACACACAGTATGTGTGTGTGTGTGTGTGTCTTTCCCTTTGTGCATGTATATAAATATGCATGCATTATCCTGGAAGAGAAGGGAGGAGGGGGAAGTAAAACGGCAAGTACTACGTAGTCATGCATAGAAAAGAGATATTCTCATAAAATATAAATCCTGTAGAGGAATTTCGCATCTCTAAGCTTTCGTTGAATAATAAAATTCGAGATTCTTCAATTCATTTCATACCCAAAAACTCGTGCCCTCTCCTTCCCTACTACTAGCTATGTACTTTGTACCCCCTCTTCTTTCCCCCTCTCACTTTCTCTCTCTCTCTCTCTCTCTATTCTACCTTTCTCCCTCTCTTAATGCCTGCCAGCTACCATAAATCCTCATTTCCGGAAGAACGTATTAAGTGCACTGTGTGGCCCATTTTTGGTAAATAGAATAGTGAACAAAAACCCCTTCTCTCTCCTCTCCTCCTCTTCAATACCCCCGCTAGATTCTCACCTTTAATCACTCAGGTAGCCTGTCTGCTTGTGTATGTGTGTGAGAGAGAGAGAGTCCTATTGTATAATCTATTGCAGGAAGGGAATGAAAATGAATGCATTTTTAAGTGGTACATTCTATGTAATAAAAGGCTGGAATCATCCAGCCTCTTTACTCCTCTTTTCTTTTATACACAAAATTCCAAATGCCTCTTAACAACATCTGTCCATCTTCCCCACAAAAAACAGTGGAGTGTACATTTTTCACACACACACACATTTCTCAAGAGGAGGAGGAAGGGAGGGAGAGGAAAAGAAAAATTGGGTGTGGAGAGAGAGAGGGGAAGAAAAATTCAGCAAATTCTCTTACCATCTCTGTTAATTAATCTACGGACCACAGACCAACTTATTTTTCATGGGGTATTTACACTGGGCAGATTTTTTTATGGACATAAAGGATCGAGTCAAAATGTTTATAATATGTGAGATTAATTAAAGCCAACTTTAAAAATAGGGGGAGAGAAGGGGCTTTTCATTAACCTCTAATACTCCCATCACACACACACACACACACTTGTAAGGGAAACTGGGGCATTATTTGACACTTGAAATATGAACAGCGTCACACACACGAATTTAACTGAGTCCCACATCATTTTTGAAAGGTGGCAATTCCTGCCCCACCTTCCCTTACAGTGTACACGATCCAGGATGGAAAGAGAGACAAAAACAAAATAGTCTCATTAATCATGTTTTTAGCAAAATTGTACAAACACAAAAGTGTGTACACACACACAGGCACATCTTAAATTTCATGACACACCACACACACACTCATTCTGAGCCTGAACCAAAAAGCCTGCTGTACTATCTGATGTGAATAAATAAAATTGAGCCTATTAGCCTGCCATTGATATTGGCACACACTCTACACACACATTGACACGGAATATAAAACTTTCTCTCTCTCTTTCTCTCTGACTTCCCCCAACGTCATCATGTAAACATGTGAGAGAGACACACACACTCAGGCAGAGGGGAAAGGGACAGACACGAACGTAACCTTATCTTTTGCTAATTTTGAGAGTAATTAGTCAGATGATTATGTTACATAACTACTCTGAACTCACCCTCCAACCAGGACTGTACATGTATTAAATACAAGATGTGAAATTAATCCCGAATATATAATATACAAGAGAGGGAGAGGGAGAGAGAGAGGGAGAAAGAGAATATGAATAATAAAATGTGAAACAGTGGAGCACTTACCGGGCCAATCGGAATGTCCGTGTTGTAATTGTGTCTAAGGAACGGCATAACTTATTCATCGCGTCAAATCCATGACGCAGGGCTAGAATTGAGAGAAATGGAATTGTCCCATCTTCAAATCTGCATAGAAGAAGAAACAAACATTCTCCATTATTATACATTAGATCTTCTCCTCTGTAGACCTTCGTATAAATTCTAAAGTATTTCTAAAGTGCATTATCCCTATCCAGCCTTCTTGTCCACACACACAGACACACACACTAATTATACAAAGTTAACCAAAGCTCGCGTACAATTTGGACGATTGGCTTACAACTTTTGCATTTCAATCGACATGCTCGCTTCTCCCTCCTCTTTCTCCTCCTCCTCCTGTTTTTAGATTAGTCACACCAACTGTTGCTCGTCAGTCAGTTGACTCTTGACATGACATTTACACGGACGAGAGAGAAAAAGGGGGAAAAGGTATGATTAAAAAGTATCAGGAAAACTCACAAAGTTGACTTCTGCCTCCGGTCAAATATCTACTTAATTACCCTTCTACATCCACCCAGCCTCACGCACGTACAAACAAAGTTGAATGTATACCATTTGACGAGGCACGGAAAGGAAAGGGATAACTAAGTAAATATTTGATTGGTGGATTAAGAATTGAGCATCAAATCATTTTCTTTTTTTGAATTTTGAATCCTTTTTTCTCTCTTTAATTAAAAGTGAGAGATTGAAATTCGTATGGAAAAAACTCTGGATAATCGATCCATTGAATCTACAAGTCTACAGTCCAGTACAAGAAACGTAAAGGACACAGGGAAGGGAGAGAGAGGGCGAGTACGGAATACAAGACAGTATAAATAATATATTATTATTTGATTATATGGGGATGAAAGTAGGGCGTCAAGGAGAGGGGAAAGAGGATGGAAGAAGTAAATGAAAGGTATAAGACCACACCACTAATTAAACTTCCCCCTTTCGTCTCTCTTACACACACGTACATACTACATACACACACAGACACACGAGTACACACAAACTATGCTATGGTATGTATGTATGTATCGATTCTCTATCTTTAAATATTCATTACACCTCCCCTCCTATGCACACACTCAACTCCGTCCAGTCAGCCTTGGTCATTTAAATCAACAATAGTTTTCAGTTGATGAACAGGAACAACGAAGGAACAAGAACTTACCTTTCGTGCAAATGATGTCGCTTGGCATGGAATGACTCTGATGGAATTTGGACGTTCACAGTTCCACCTCCAAAATAACATTTCTCTAGGACGTCGATCGCTCTATTCCTCACTATGAGAGCTCCCAAACCTGGACAAACAAAATAGTCACTACTTTCTGAGTATAAAGTCATTTTACTATCATTTACAAATTAACAACCAGCCAATTCTGAATGAAATGTACAGCGCCTCTCTTGTCTCACATATGCACACACCCCCCACCACTACGTACACAACAAGTGAAGGCAGTAAATTGACAATTGAAATAAAATAAAATAGATTTTTGCATTTAATCGAATTTATCCTTTTCTTCTTTCAATTTCCTCCAGATTTAGAGAAAGAGAGAGAGAGAGAGAGAGAAGAGAGAAAATTCAAAACTTTATACGCTCAATCAAACTCGGCTTTGGTTCGTGCTTTCAATCCATAATTTATTATAGAGAATCATTTAATGGGATCGTTTCATTTGTAAATCCCTCGGATGAAAAATCCTTCTCTTACATTCTTCCCTTCCCTTTTCTCCCAAAAACTTTCAAAGTCAAGACAAGTGGAAAAACAAAGAAAATAAGTCTCGAGAATTCCAGAGCCATGTAATACACACACATATATAGACACACACGCCAATATAAAAAATATTACTAGTATACATGTATAGATACACCAAGACACACACACAATTCAATGACTGTATGTGTGTCTATTTTTCTCGGGCAATAATATTAAGAGAGGGAGAGTAAGAAAGAGAAAAAATGGAATGAAAAGCCATAAAAAGAAACTTTAATGATTACATCAAAGGGGGGTAGGATGTAGGGAGATCAAATGACGGTTATATTATTTTGAGTGTGTGTGTGTGGCTTAAGTAAACTTGATCATAATATGATGAAAGATTGTGATATGACTGTGTGGTCGTGTGTGGATATGTGTGTGTATGAGAGAGAGAGAAGGAGGGAGAAGCTATAAAAATTTCAATGAGTTGAAACTTGCAGGTAGAAATGGGGAGGAGGACGTGGGAGTGGAACGCAGTATTGCATGAATGGATGGATGACTACACACACACACTCACTCTCTCTCTCTCCGTCTTGGTCTTATAAATATAAGGAAAGAAGGAGCTTGCGGGGAAAAAACAGAGAAAATAAGGGTATAAAGTTTGAAAAAATAAAAGACGAGGAAATGATCGTGGTATGGAAAAAAGCCTCATAGGCTTATGGACAGAGAGAAGAGAGAGAGAAAGGGTAAGAAGACTAGTGAAAACAGAGCAGAGAAATAGAAAAAAAGCAATGGCATACCAAGAGAAAGCTTGGTACACACACACACGGTTGACTTTATTCTCTTTCACTCTCTCTCTATCTTTGTGTTTGGTGGCTTTTTTGGTTGTGCCATGGAAAGTCGGTGCTGTAGGATAAGAAGAACAAGAATACACACACACAGTCACCTTCCCTTCCTCCCTACTTTGACACAGGGGAATGTGGAGTGAGAGGAGGGAAAAGGTGGGGAAGCTGATTTCAATACAAAGTGAGAATGGCAGGGACAAAGGGAAGGGAAAAAGACGTGAAAATATCAAATTGTGCACGCACTAACTCAACTCATTCTCCCTTCCTTTCTTCCCTCTGTTCTGTTCTGTGTGTGTGTGTGTGTAAAAAGGGATTTGTTTACAATATCAAGGGAGAGAAAGAAAAGAAAGGAGGGAAAGTGTATTTGAGAAAATAAAAGAGATAAAGTTTTTTTTCTCATCGTGTGTCCAAAGCATTATAATATATACATGAAGTACAATGTGTTTATACACGTACGTGTGTGTGTGTCCACTATTTTATTCTGTCTTCTATTCTAATGCTATGCAATGTGAGCTTGTCCTTTAAAAAAGGAGAGAGAGAAATACTTTACTTTTGCTTGTCCTTTCCCTTGTTTTTGCCTTATTTAGCAGGAATAAATATAATAGTTTGTACAATCCTTGAGAAAAAGAGGAGAAAGGGATGGGGAGGAAACTACTGGAGAGAATGTGTGTGTGTGAGAGAGAAAACATGTAGAAAATTTAGTGAAGAGGGGGACCATGACCATGGGAAAATGGATATGGGCGTATCCAAACGACGTTCACATATTCATAGATGTATTTCTTTCTCTCTGACACACACACAGACTGTGTGTGTACATGTAACATGTAACGAGGGGAAGGATGGAATGGACCACCAAAAATACACAAACACAAACACACACAAGACAAAAGTACAAAGCAGAAGGAAAGGAGGCTTGGACTCCAGCTTACACAATGATAGTATTGTGAAACAGGAACACACACACACACAGCCAGCCTTTTGTATTATGTATAACGAGTAGGGCTGCTTGAGCTTGTCAATAGTGTAGGTATAAAGAGAGCACAGTCCTATGCTTTCCCTTCCCACAGTACAATACATAGTACACAGGCTATGCCATGCTGTCTGCTGTGGTGTATGGTGGTGGGGAAGCCATCCGTGGGTTTATCTAAATTCGCTACACAGGCCGAAATAATACAATAAAATGAAGGAAAAGACTCTCTCTCTCTTGTAATGTTCACCAAGGCTCACCACTAAAACATTCATTATTTCCTTATTTATATATTTATAACTACAAGCCAATCCCAAAGCTTCCTTTCTCTCTCCGCCGTCTCTTTTCACCATCACCACGAAAACCCAACCAGAAACCTAGCCACCTTTTATATGACACACAAGACAGACTGCACTAGTGGAGCACAAGAGGAGAAGAAAGAGAGCGAGAGAGGGAAGCGACAAATTTTGAAAATTAGCCCAAAGACTTTGGCCCATTCAAATGAATTTTCAGTGTGCCAAAACCCAATGAATTTCCTCCTACTCCTTGTGTTCTATTCCCATCCAACCTAACCAACTCTCTCGAGTTTTACCGTCCGTCCGTCTCTCTCCTCTTTACTACCTCTCGTACAATTTAGACAAGAGACACAAACGCAGAGAGACAGAAAGGAAGAGAAAGCTAGAAACCGAGATGAGCACAGGGGAAATAGTTTTAACCAACTTTAACTTGTTTCTCTTTCCAATTTTGACTTGAGGTTTTTCCTCCTCCCCACCTCCCCTTCACCTCCCCCTCTATTCAATTTCTCTCTTCTCTCTTTTTTCCCATTTTGCTACAAATCAACAATTAACTGTACATCTCACTCTCTCCTCTTTCTCCTTTCCTCTTTCTTCATCCTCAACTTTTGTCTTGTTTCTCCCTCTAAAAAAACAATCATAAATAATAAAATATTTGCTTTCTCTTTCTCCCTGTGTGTGTGTTGTGCCACTGCCCCCAGCTTGTTTGTCCAATAGGGACGGAGAGAAATACAATATGATAAAGAATTCCATGCATTTTGTATATTTCTATTATATTATATAGCCATGTGTTAGCTAATACATAATACAAGTCCTTGTAAATTTTGAATTGAGACAAACAGACTTTCTCTCCCTCTCCTTTCCATCTACCCCCGCTCACTTTCTCTTTCTCTCTCTGTCTGCCAGCTGCAATAGGAGAAAATGAGAGAAGAGAAAGCATCACAGGAGAATGCAATGAGCCCTTCCACTACCAAAATAATAATAATAATCATGAATCTAATTCTATCATCAATTCTATATCATTTTACCCCGACTGTCCATCACAAACACCCAGACAGAGAGGGGGAAAGAGAAAGTAGAGAGAGGAAGGACGGGTGTGTGAGTAGAGGACATGTTGAGATGACATGGTAACACACACAGCCACACACACACACACACTGGGGAAACTTACAATCATCATCGCATCGCGGGAACAAGATGACGTCGTTCCTCGTCCAAATTGTTATGCTTGCCATTACACGTGATTTTATTTTGGGAACTCAATTACCAGAACTCTGGCTACATTTTCCCAATGTGTAAACGTCTGGCTGGTTGAGAATTTCTCATTGTTTTCCATTCTCCACCCAAATTCCCTCTGTTCTTCCCCGAATGGGAAACAATAAAAGTGGATTTTCTCCCGATTTTCTTCCTCCTCCGACTCAACTCAGTTGAAAGTTCCAACTCACCGCCTTTCTCTTCCTCCTCCTCCGCCGCTTCTACTAATGGAGAATATAAGCTTTCGGATTCAAACAATCACCATTCCTGATAATCACGTGTAATGTAAGCCCTCTCTTTAAGAATAAAAAAATTATTATGATAATTCCATCCTTTCCATCACAAATTTCCTTTATTTCCCTTTATTTCACAGTTTTAAAGAACGAAACGCAGACAGAGGCTCACAGGAAAGGAACACACGCACAGTCACAACGGAGAGGAAATAAGATTTTTTCATCTCCATCCTAGTCCTAGGATTTCCCCTTCTCTCCAAGAGAATTATACATAAGTAGAGAAAAAGAAAGTGGGGGAAAGGAACTACACACACCTACCTACCTTCAAATGTATGTATAATATATACGCTACTTGACTCACATTAGGAAAAAATAGCGGCGTGTGCCGACTACAGCTACCGGCTACATATTTACACGGTTTTGTGGGTAGGGAAACGTTCGCGATTGAAATTCAATGGTTCCCGGAGGTGAGACCAGTCATGAATGTAAAGTAACAGCATCATGCTTGATATTCGCACGCCATCAACTCACACAAAATATAGACAACCCAAACTCTTTGTATCTTTATACTCCCCACTACTACACACACACACACACATTGTACAGCATCTCCCCCCTCCTCCTTCACAGTCACCACAGTGGAGAGTCGAGGAAGCGTGTATCGCACACAAATTAATCTGCCATGCATCAACTAAGCTAATATGCATACATTAATTATTATAAAAGGAAATAACTGCAATTTGCTCCGTGATGCATACAACACTCTTCCTATTTTACTACTCTCCCCTACTCAATGCGTGCACGTCTGTCTATCTTTCTCCCCCTCTATCCCTTCCAGCCATCTCTCTCTCTCTCTCTCTTGTGTATACCCTCCTGTGTGCGTCTCTGTCTCTCAAAATTTCATTCAATATTCACTTTTCATTCCACTCCGAAAATCATTGTTTTCTTCCCCAGGTCCAGGTGTCACTACAAAAGTGAGTTGGATTTCAAAATTTACATTTTCCCAATCCTCTTGTTTTCAAAAAAAATCTTTTTACCAATTCTCAAAATGCAAATAAAGGGGGAAAGTCCGGGATTCCAGTCGAACATTGGTGGGAGAGAGAATTTACTCTGGGAAATTTGTGTCATCTCTTACTAATCGTCCAATTCCAGAGGATGGATAAAAATGAGAGAGACAGGGATAGCACAAGAAAATGACGGGATGCAGAGAGATAGAGAGAGTAGGAATTGAAAGGTATTTTGATCAAATTTATACAAGGAGATTAGGAGCCTGCTTAAAGGTGGATGACTACAGTAAGAGAAATAGAGAGCTGCATCTGCCTTTGCCTCTCTGTCTCTGGAAACTGTGTAGGACAGCCAAAGGTATCATCTCCGTCAGCTCAGGTGTGTGTATGTATGAAGATCCTGGAGACTTTCTCCTCCCTCCTCCTCCCTGCTGTCCCCCTCATCTCCTAATAGGGTGAACAAGCCTACGATTTTCTTTGGTAGATTGCTAATAGTGCGGTTTTGGTTTATGGTTCGGTTGCCACAATGATCAGATACATTAGAGCTGGCTCGCTCTCCCTCCTTCCATTCCTTTCCCTAAGCTTTTTCTCAATCCTTCCACACACACATCAGACACACACACAACCAGCTAGGCTACAAAGCTAAGTGTATGGACAGATGGTGGATATACGAATGTATATATTGTATGGAGTATGTGTAGACCCTTCTAATAAATGCCAGTGGCACAACCCTAGACTTTCTCCTGTGTGTGTTTGTACTCTCCCTTGTACGCGGATCCTCCTACTCCGTATGGTGAAATATCAGGGAGAAGGAAACACACACGCTCCTCATTCTCATTTTCATTTCTGACTCTTGATTCGGGCGAGGAAAACTTGTGATGTTTCCTTAACGAACAACTAATCTGGAATCCCATGTAATGCACAACATTCCTATTCCTTCCCTCCAGTGGTGGCCTTAATCAAGAGAATTTTTAAAATTAAATGCGACTCCTCTACACATCATATCCATATATTATCCTCCCTCTCTCCCTCCATCCCCTCCATGTATCGTCTTTAAATATCCTCCTCACCCCACACACACACCATTATAGCCCCATAGTCCCTTTAAACTGCGGAAAATTAGATTTGACAATATAGAAGCCAAGGGCTCCAGACAATAGTTTATACTACGGACAGATACACACACACACAGAAGAAGGAGAATGGAAATGGGAGATGTAATTAGTGTCGAAAATATCATATTAAATATTGTGCATGCCCTGCACATTGTACACTACACACTCTGCAGTGTACAGAGAAGAGAGGAAGAGAGATAGAGAGATTTTTAAGCTGCATGTAAAATTAATTGAAATCGTTTTATATATGATATGAATTATTATTCCGTGTATCCTCCTTCCCCATTCTCCTCCACCTACTCAATTAATGAAGACATTCACAAGGAAAAATATAAGTAGGAGCTATAAGGAAATGTGGAGGGAGGAAAATTGAACAAGAAAGAAAAGGGAGGGACTGTTGTATTTTGAAGAAATCGGAAAATTACTTTCAAATGAAGCATACGTAATAAATTTAATGCAGGCCATTATGCTCATACGTAATTAGAAGACTAATCCTTCTCTTTGAAAGGAAATAGTAAGGATTATACCATTGAGTAAGTTCAAAGGTTGGTTGGCTCTTCTCTTTTCTCTCTCTCTCTTCCTTCCCCCTTTCTCTCTCTCCTCCACCTCGTCATCTCATCTACATACCGAGTTTGTTACGCAGTTTGTAGGAAATTGAAAAGATGAGAAGGGAAGGGAAGAGGAGGAGAGGAGGAGAGGGGGAAAAGGACGGGAAAGCGAAAGGTAAAAAACGTAATAGAAGCAGCCGTGGTTGTAGACACAAGGGACGAGCACACGGAAGCCTACAGAGAGAGAGAGAGAAAGTGGAGAAAGAGAGAGACGAGAGAAAAGTATGATAAGACGGCGACAGCTGTATTCGATACATTTTTAGCTACTCCTTCGCAAAGTATATGAAACGTGTGTCTAGGCCGTACACGTACACACACACACACCAACTATATGTACATAGTGGATGGAAACTTTTCCCTCGGAATAGTTAGTAGTTGGGATTATATACTCTGTTCTCTCTTCCTCCCTCACACACCCTCTCTTCCTCCCAGTCTCAGAGCAGAGAAGTGTGTGAAAGGATTGGCTATTGGAGGATGGCAGACTCTTGGAGTGAGAGAGTCAGGCAGGGCGGTAGTGGTACGTCTTCTGGCCTGGAGAAACCCAAGATGAGGAAGATGAGAAGACAGAGGAGAAAGGTGTACATGTTGAGCAAGAGATGAAGAAGAATCCTACATTAGATCGTATAAACTACCTTTTCCCCCCTTTCTCTCTTACCTTGCATATATATGCAACACAGGCATAAACACACGCACGTCAACAAACGACGAAGACTCATAGGATGATGGAAGGCACATACGAAGAGAGAGAAGGGAGGGAGGGGGGAACGTTGGACTCTTAAGTGAAAACGAAATAGAAAAAAAAGAAGAGGATTAATGCAGGCATCATGAACTGCCAGGCTTAGCTCTCATAGTATACGTACCTCAGGGGAATTACATTCATCGTCTACCTTTCACACACACAAAGTACACTAACTAAGCTCAGCATGTACATGTAACTCTTTCCCGGTACAAAAAGAAGGATCCACTGCAGCTCCTTTACTATCACACCCCCTAGAATCTCACATTTTGTGCCCACAGACACACACACAACATCAAATTGCAGTGCGTGCTCATAGGTGCTCAGGAGCGGGAAAAAATTTTTTTTTAGTTGAAGGGTATATTGCTCACAAAATATAAATTATTTCTGAACCCCTCTTGACTCTTCCTCTGTATGTATTCTCATTTAAATCTAAGCAGAATTACAATGGAGAGAAGGAGAGCTACTGAGAAAAAGAAAAACATTTCTTCTCCTGTCTACTCTCTCATTTTTGCCTTCCGGCCCTCCAATGCTTTTAGAGGAGAGAGAGAGTGAGAGATAGAGAAGCTAAAGATAAAAAAAGTAAATATAGGGCTCGGGTGAAAAAGAATTGTGTTTGTGTACAAGCTAAAAATATATAGTTTTAATATTTCTCCCCTCCTCCTCATCCTCCTCTCATCTCTCCATTCCAATAAGTAAGAATTCCAACTCTCAAAATGAAAATAAATGGGATGAGGTGAGTATTAGGAGAGGGAGGAGGAGGAGAAGGAAAGAAGAGAAAAGAGAGAACATTTCTGAGAAGTAGAGGTTAGTTTTACGGGCCGGGGAATGTGAGCTATGAAAAAATGATTGCAACACGTGGTTAACGTTCACCAAGAGAGAGTGAGAGAGAGAGAGAGAAACGAAAAGTAAGGCAAAGGCAGGCAACCTACGCAAGGCCAACTCTCGATGTTTACACAGGACTCTCTCTCTCTTTCTCTCCTCTCAGTGAAAACTAGAAAGCTCGTCTAAAGTTTCCCCTCCTCTCTCGTCTTGTATAGAAGTTCAAGTATGAATAGCGATAAAAAGTTTGTGATCAACTAAGTTGCTTAAGTGTAAAAACTTAGGGTGTGTGTGTGTGTGTGAGTCCACATTGCCGCTCATGTCTATATAGCCGCGCAATATGTATGGGGAGAAGGTTGAGCGGTCGTTGTACAGAAAAAACGAATCACGATGGAAAGTAAAGGAAAATAGAGTGGAGGGAGATGAAAAAAATTCTTGTGTTTGTTGCCAAAGCACTACTAGTAAATACAAAAAAATCCTAGGAGAAAGTCTTCATCAAGGTAAAAGAGAAAGTGAGAGAAAGGGATGGCCGCGGAATGTGTCTCCTGTACATATCTGTGTATTATTGTAAAAACGGGCTGAATGTGTATAGCTTACCCGTTGGAAATCCAAACATTTTGTAGAAAGATATGGGGATGAAATCAGCGGGATAGAGAGACAAATCCAGTCTACTGGTGGCCACGAAACTGGCTGCATCCAACAAAACGTACCAGTTGAGTTCTCTTCTTCGTCTTTTGGGATAATTCTCACTCTTTCCCTCTTCTTTCTCTCCATGATGATTATTTGAGGTTTTCTCTCCTTCATCCTCCATATCCTTTGCACTGGGAGGAGAAGGAACAGAAGTAGGGAAAGTGGAGGATGGCTGAGCAATATTCTTGTGAGAAACTGGATTTCCATTGCCACATTCATTTTTAATGGAACGGAGGCTCTTCTGCCCACGTTTCTCTTTTCCAGCGAAAAATTTCAATTTTGTTGCTGACTCTCCCTTCTTCTCCTCATCCTCGTCTTCCACATCCTCGGTTCCAAGTTGAAGGACGTTCCTCCCTCCTGCCTCACAATGACTTTGATTGTGCTCAGCCTTTCCCTCCACTGACTCGGCTACAATTCTTGAGTCTCCCTTCGTTCGCCTCCTACTATTCCTCCGCCTCCTCAAGAGAGGCATATGATGCAACTGAATGTAGAATGGGTCAATTTGGTTAATACCGTCTAAATGGCCACGCTGGACTCGAGCAATCCAATCCAAAGGATATTTGTAGCCTGAAAAATTACACTGAGCTGGGTAGGCTAGCAATCCATTCCCTCCATCCTTCTTCTTCTCCTCCTCCAAACCGTTGTTGTTGTCCAAACACCTAAATTTGATTCATTACTTTTTCATTTTCATTCTCCAAATTCTCTCTCAACTCAAAAGACAAAAAAGAGAAGAGAGTGAAAGTGAAAATTGACTTTCTCTCTCTCTCTCAACATTACGACGACTTTGGATATTTTTTTCTCTCAAATCCCCCATTTCGGCTCTTTCCACCATAAACTATAGGTCGTCCATTAGAAAATGAAGCCAACTCTAAATTATTTTCCATATAGAAATTCCGAGGGGAATTGCACTTTTTCTTCTTTCTTCTCCTCTCCCCACTTTCATGCATATATCCATACTGCACACAGAATAGGGTATACACAAAAGGGGAAGAAAGCAACAGAGCTATAGAGAGAGAGGGAGAAAGTGGGAGGAGGAGCTGTTAGTAATTTTCACGTTATAACTTAGTAGCTTGATTTCCCTCACTATTTTAGTGTGAAACAGAGAAGCTGCTACTGTTTACCATATTGTATAGTCACATATTCACACACACACACATAGACACCCTCCCCCTAACATTTCCTTAGAGTCCTAAAATCTGACTTTGTATTAAATTATGCTACAATACCGCCACACATACACTTTCTCCTCCCTCACTTTCTACACACTCTATACTGTTGTACGACGAAGGGAAAGTGCCGACAGAATCAAGATTGTACTCTCTATCCTTTACTCCCTTTCACACACACACACAAATGCATACACTCTACAGTAACAGTGTTGAGGAAGAAGAGAGAAGAGCAGACATAAGATAGGGCAGAGGCTATATATTAACATAAAAAACGGAGAATGAAGCAGCCTGAAATCGTTGCATGCACAGAGGAAGGACACTCAGGGGAAAACTTTCATTCTTCCCAGCCTCTTTCCCCTGGCTGCTACTGCCGTTTCTCTTCCTCCTTTTTTTCCTCTTGTGAGGATATTTGTAGCTATTAGATTATATTATTTGACTTGAACTTAACTAAAAAATATATTTTCCACTTCTCTCTCTCCCCCTCCCTTCCTATAAGATATTTACACGTAACGTATGGAGCAGAAGAAGAAGAGAGTGAGAGCATTTAGGATTTAGGTGGGTGAATTCAAACTTAAAAGTTGTCTTGAGGTAAACAAGTTTTTACTCAACAAGAAAAGAGCAACATTTCCTTCTCTACTGTCCCTTTGACTAGAGAGTGAGATTGTGGAATGGAAAAAGGACTTTGTAGTGAAAGAGGGTATAATGCAAGTCAAGTCACTTGCATGAAGGATAGCCATGCATGACTGGGGGATGAGTTCCTCACTACATACAATACATATAGAGACAAAATGTCTGTGTGGGGATGGGGGGTAAAGGAAGATGTCATGGTGAAATTTGTAAATAGTGAAGTGCGTGTTGTACAACAAGGGAGAAAGGGGACAAGTCTACAATTATAATAAGGTATACAAGTGTATAAGAGTAACAGGAGCAGATGGAGACGAGTCCTTGTCGTCTCCTCCTCCTTATTTTAGTTTGAAGAAAAGTGTAGAGGAGACACAGGAGGAGGAGGAGGTATGGGTCATGAATAAAATGAATAAATACATGGAGACACGCTCTATATCTACATTTCTATATGGTGGGTGGCTAAAGCCACCTTCTTCTCTTCCTCCTCCTCCTTGTTCCCATTGTACTTTCCACTAGAGCTTTGGATCAACTCTACTTTTGTTGTCAACTCAAAGCCACTTTCCACTAAAGAATGAATGCCAAAGTTTTTTCCCCTCCTCTCCTTCTGTGTCTATGTCTATGTTTGTGTGTGTGTGTGTGTTTGTGTGCCGTCGCCTGCCTGCCATTGCATGTGTATCGGGTGGAGGAGACACAAGTAAACAAATCATTTTATCACTTCTCGAAATAACAAATCATCCTGGGCTCAACTCGACACACACATATTCTCTCTCTCACACACAAACACACACTAACTGTAATGTGAGGGTACAAAACGACTCACTTGTACTTGCCCATGTTTTAACTCAAAACTATCTCTCAAAATGTAAAGCTGTACAAATTATCTGCCGAAAATTCTTTCTCACACAAAAAAACACATTCTTTCCACAAACTTGGGGGAAAATCCATGACTTTTCTCCCTCTAAAAATATTCTCCTATCAAGAGAGAGAGAGAGAGACCTCAATTTTGCCCTTTATTTGCTTTTATAAAAAGATTTACTTTGTGTAATTCGCATTGAGTTTCGGGAAATGTTGGATTGTGCCATTTTGCGAGGTCAATTTGGCATTAAATAATTGGACCTAGGAGTTTGAATTTTATATCATTAAATTGGACTACATTGTCAATAAAATTAGCAAAAAATCTTCCTTGAGCCTGCAATATTTATTGTAGATGTGTTTTGTAATGGATGTTTGGAAATGGCAACATTTTTAATAAAAAACAGTCGTGACTGACTCGGCAAGACGATGAGAGAGAGAGAAAGTTAAATATAAGATGAGGAGAAATAGACAGAGGGAAAAATTAAAAATGCTGCTACTTAGACTGTACACATTAAACAAAACTCTCACATTTGTATGATACAGTGTATCATATAAATGTAGAAGAGGGAAGACTGATATTGGAATGTCGGAATCCTTCTCTCTTCAGTTTGTCAGTCTGTTAATTTAAGACAACTTTTTAGTGTAAATTATCCTCATGTCACGTGTCACCACGTTGACATCCTGTGTAACCCTCCCATTTTTTCCTCTCTCCGTCTACCAAATTTTAAAATGGCACGACGACTGTCTCTCCCTCCAGTCGGAATTTACGTGAGGAAGAGAAGAGAAAAGGGAAGAGGAGAGAGAGTGAGATTCTCTTATTGTACTTTTTTTCTCCTCCCTCCCTATCCTTTACTTTTTATACACACACACTCACACTTCCAGTGTATCTATATATTCTTTAGCCACTACAAAACAGAGAGAAGAAAGAGAGAGAGAGAATTGGAATCACACGCCAAGCCAGTCACAGTCGAGAGTTGCCTCACTCTCTACTTAATTATTTAGTTGAACACCAACTTGATTTTCCTTCTCCTAGTGTTACTTTATGTGAGTGAGAAAAAACCAAGCCAATCGATTTTTTTCCTTAAAAAACACAACATGTCGACTCCAGTTTCCTACCTTCTCTCTCGCCCCTCCAGATAAACATAGACACACACACACGTACATACGTAGGTATTTTATGATATACGGACTCCTGTGTACATGTCAACAAACGTATTCAATTATGTACAACTCTATAATATATTATCTCTTATTATCTACCCTCCTCTCAAACACCATAGCCATACCACACACACACACACACACACAATGACAATGTGCTTTGATTTAATTCGCAAATGCAAATATTGTACAAACATACAGGGAGACATTCACACACGTACACACACATACACATACACACGTAGTCTCGTGGTTCATAAAGTATACATTAGACTGCCAGCTGAAATGGTAAAGTAACTCTAGAACAAATCAAATTGATTTGTTTCTCTCTCTCTCTCCCTCTTTCCCGACTTCTTTTCCTTTTCCTTCTCCTCCTCTTTCTTCTTCTTGAGTTCTTTTTTCTGATGAAGCTTTTCCTTCCCATTGTTTTCTGCTGCGTCAGTTTACTCTTGTCGAAACCAAAGCCCGAAACCGAGGCATATCTCTACACACACACACACACACACACACAAAGAGCCAGATAGAGTGAGTGAGGCAAAACACACACACACACACTATACAAAGAGCCACGCTTCAGCCTATTTGCAATTCTAAATTTAATCAATCTGTATGGTCTCTCTCTCTGGATGTTAAAAATAGGCAGAGACTCACTGTATGTGTGTGTGTGCATTGCAATGGGGCTAGTGTGACGGGAAAGTGGAGAGGATAGGAACGTTTAAGAGAAGATAACCCAGCAACACACACACACACAAAGTCTCACAGCTCAAAAAGACAGACCAAACAAACTGTGTGGAAAAAGAAGACAAACTACGCTCTGTCACCATTACGTTCTTCTCACTATAAAACTCGGGTGGAAACTTAGAGAGGGAGAAGAAGAGACTTCTTCTTCTTATCTCTCCTCTTGTCTCTATATTCCAAGGAGTGGAGAGACTCGACTTCCACACACTCACACACACACACACACTGTAATGCATCTTAAGATACTCTGTTGCTCCTTCTTTATCTCATCCTCATCCCCACATCCTATACATCTTACAAGACGGTCAAAACAGAGAGAGAGGGAGAGAGACGACGTTTCAATTTCACTCCCTAGCCTTACCTAAACCTTTGTGCCTTTATGCTTTTCCCCTTCTCTACTAATAGAGAGAGAGAGAGAGAGAAAGAAAGAGAGTGCTTTGTTTGTGTGTGTGGGCTTGTATTTGTGACTCTTTGGAGGTTCGTGCCAAAACCAAATACTTGATTAGAAATACATGAAATACATGTAAAAATCTCATTTACTTCCCTCTGGACACTTTTTTTTACTGTGGGGCTGTCAATAAGTGTGGGGAAGCCAATAAATATACTAAATACCCCAGTCAACACAAACAAAAAACAGGCACACACACCCGTACAGAGACATACGGGGCACACAAACAAACACCGGCTCATTCTTATTGTTTTTTGGTGTTGAGACGAGGAGGGAACAGAGCATCATATTGCAATGGTGGTGTCGTAAATTGAGCTTCACACATCCACACACACCAGCATCCACACACACACGCCAATCCCTAACACCCCCTGCTAAACTATTGAAAGAGAGGAACATGACAGTAGTGTAATGGAAAGAATAAATACTATTTTTTCAAACGCTCAACTTGAGACGAAGTACACACACACACACTCAGGAGAGGGGAGGGAGAGAAGGAAACAAAAAAATATGAAGGAAGCCATATGCTGGGTAGAGTATAGACATTCCAAAGATATACAATTTTCACCTTATACTACTTATATGTCTCTTTGCTTTATTATATTTCTATATACTGGAAAGAGGGGAAAGAGAAATACATTCCACTATAACCTTTCTCTCTCTACTTTCTAGAGAACTTCGTTTGTGTCAGGTAATTGGCCATCTGATCCGAAACCTGAGTAAAGAATAACCTTGTGAGACAGAGGAGGAACATGACATGTCGGCTGGATACAAACAACATTTGTAAATTTAAACCAAGTGCACTCACTTCAGGTAAAAAGTCACACACACACACAACACACAACTACACGTCCGAAGAACAACTTTATTGAAAGGAAAACACTTTGAGAAAGGTGCTTGAATTTTCTTTCCTTTCACTCAGCTTTTTCCTATCCTCATCCATTTACCTTCCCCTTGACTAGGACTAGAGTCGTGAAGGGGGAAGAGAGAGAGAGAGATTGGGACTCACTCTCACTCTCAGTCCGCTGACATAATCATCATTTACTGGAGTCGACCGAGAAAAAACAAAAACTTTTGTTTTGAGGTCTCTCTTTTCTCTTCCTTTCCCTCCTTCCCCTGCTTCCTCTTCGTATGTACGACACACCCCCTCATTTTTGTTATACCCAGATATGAACTCACTATTGATTACTCTCTCCAGTTTGTGGAATTTGGTGATAAAATTTGGAGTGAGAAGAAACCTTACATTATACACGAAAACTATGTTTGAGAGGAGTGTGTGTAGGGTCGAGACTTGTTAAGGTCATATGGTTCCATGTATGTGAGTCGTGAAAATAGAGAGAGAGAAAGTCTGAGAAGTTCCACACACACACACACACACATACTCTGTGTGTGTGTATGAAGGTACGCCTAAGTAGTAATTACGTTAGAGCAGGAGGTCCCTCATGGAAGTGGTGGTATGGCTTCAGGTTGCAGTAGGAGCATCCTACCTCCTCGCACTCCGAATCCATTAGTTTCTCCAAAGTGGCTTTGGCAAGGCAGTAAACCTTGGTTGGTGAATCTGATTTTACTTTTTCCTCCTCCTCCTCCTCTCCCAATCTTTCTTCTTCTTTTTCTTCTCCTCCATGCTGCTCAAGTCGAATCGGTGTCTTAGTATTCTCCTTTTTCTTTATTTGATCTTCTTGCCGTTTTATAGCCCCACCCGCCGCCACAACTTCTCGCATCCCCACGATTGACGTGTGACTTTCTTCCAAATATGCGAACGTTCCTACAATTCAAAAAAAGAGAGAAAAAAACAAAACAATTCAGTTTCAAATAAACCATTCCCATGTACTATAGTACTACGAACTACTGTATTGTAACCTCTACTTTCACTCACTTTCTCCAGTAATTCCCTTACTCTTTCAAATTGAATTTTCTCCACATTCACATGCTAATGAGTTTTCCCCTTCCCTCTCTCCTACTTTCTCTCTACAAATACAATGAGAGAAATATCCAAACTCTGCTCTACTTTCGAGTTGTCTTCGTCTACAAATATTTCTATCATGATGTTCGCGTCTGGGCTGTCATAATTTTCGAAGGAAGGGAAGGGATAAAAACTGTGTGGTCATTTTGAAATATCACAGGAAAAAATTAAAACACTGCCAAGGATAAAGGGAGACTGTATTGAATATTACTGTACATTTCTCTGTGAGTTTTGCACTGCGCTATAAAAATGTCTCTTACTTTTCATTCTACTGGAAAATAGAGTATGTTTCTAGTGTTATCTCCAAAACTTGCCATATTGTATAATGGAGGTTCATAAGACTTCAATTGTTCGCCTATTAGTCTCCCACACTCTCCCCTTTCTCTTTCTTTCTGCTGTGTGTGTCTGCTCTGCCTGTCCCCCCAGTTCAAATATCTTGGAAAGTTGGAAAAGGTTTTATCTTCTCACAAACTCCGATGCAAAAGAAAGATAATGTGGGGGTATTAAAATCTTTGCTCCTCCAGAGATTCTCTCTAGTCACCCAAGATAGAACTTTGTAACTCTGACTCCATCCTTCTCTCTCTCTTCACTCCTTGCTCTCCAGTGATCTCTTCCAAGAATATCTTCTTTATTCATCAAAAAGTCAGCACATGGTTCATGTGCAAAATCGCCAATCTGCTTAATGAATGTAGACTTTATAAGCCAACTAAATTATTTTATCCACCTCCCACCTCTACCCATCCCATTCCATCTGAAAGGAGAAGGACTGCCTCTGTCCCTCCAGACAGAGAGACACAGAGAAGCTTATACTTTTCATACAATCCGCTCGTACAATATAATATAATAGGAGTATAATATTATGATTCAATTATCTTAATTAAAACTGTACTTCACCAGCTAAGTACTCCTGTACTACAAAATAACTTCACACACTCACTCCCTTCCAAATTAATATGTATGCAGTGTAGGGGTCCTTCACTACGAAGAGAAGGGATATGTGAAGTCATGTGGAGTGTTCCAGATATTAAGGAACATAGTTGATTCCAATTAAAATCAAAAACCACATGTGCACACTCCACACACCCAACTACAATACTCCAGTACTCAGTGAACAAATTTACCAATAAAAGGAGGACTAAATTGACTTTAAAATTTAATTTTCATTCACAGTCTAGTCAGGATATTTGAACTTGGACCATCATTTAATCAGTGAAGGCCCTTCCAGCGAAGTAACAAACATAATACAAAAGTATAGTAAAGTAGTTAAGCTTTTCCAGGAAACATTTACCATTTCTAATAATTTTCACAAAGTGAAAAACCTGCCCGAATGCATCATGATGGTCCTCTAATCAAAAACTTTTCCCTAACTGTTTAAAACGGCTCTCTCGAAAGTAGAATAACATCTTCATTAGATTTTAATTGCAAATTAGATTTAAATAATTGTGTAACATATTCTCTAGTCCAGTAATTAGGATTTCCAATTTTTTACGTCTGTGTACATACTTTCATAAGCTATACTGAACTATACACATGCTTCAGTATTGACCTCATTGTTGTGCACACGCACATACACACACACATTACACAAGAGAGAGCATTCAGGTATAAAGCAATTTAGTGTAGAGAGAAGGAGAGAGAGAGAGGAAACTTTCATAAAATAATAGGAAAGAGAGAAAAGGGAAGGAGGCGTACAGAGAAAACTACGCACGAATGAAAATATTCAAAGTCTCTTTCTCTTCGACCAAGATAGTTAAGTCGGTGCATAATATTCTGCTGAATAAACTCAATCAATTCACTCCATCTAAGCATAAGAACTGTGGGAGATGTGGAGGAGAGAGAGAGAGAGAAAGAGAGGTTTGTCGATTTCCGAATCTTCCGACGTGCATCTCTCTCCCTCTTTTCCATCCTCCTCCTCCAGAGGAGAGAGAGGACACGAGGAGAGAGACAGAGTGTTGGAGAAGAAGTATGCTCATCACCTTCCCTTCACACACACACTACACTACACTATTACACTACACACTGTAGAATAAGGGCCAGAGAGAGAGAGAGAGAGAGAAAGACATTCAGAGGAGAGAGAGAGAAATGGTGAGATATGAGCTTAAAAACTATTTTGAACAGGATATAAGGGGAGATGGAACTGTAAATTTAGTTAGACTGACTGAGTATAGACAGACGATCATTGAATTCAACTAATGAGAGAAGACAATATATCGTCCTCTGTATATACATATAAACCATGGCGCCTTATATTGTACAGACTACAGACGAGGGACAGGAAGAGACGGGGAGATATACAAAAGCAGGGAAAGAGACAGCCACAGAGAGAAGATTCGAAACTGTTTTCGATGAGAAAAGGTGATATCCTGTATAGAGATTACCTTCATTGAAGCGGAAACTTTCAGCTAGTAGTTTCAGGGCGGAAGTCGCACCGGACGTAAAGATGACGGAATAGTCCTCACCAGTCGTTCCAAAATGGTGTAGAATCCTAAATTTTACAACACAAAGTACTTCATTTTCGTTTCATTTCCCATGTTCAACACCCAAGGACAAAAGCAACTGGAACTTTGTCTCCTCCATCGTCATCGTCCTCACACACACGAGGACAACCGACGAATTTTCTCCTCGTCCACCCACCCGTCTACTCCAGAGTGGGCAGACGACAGATACAGAGAGAAAGCGTGTGAAGATTTCAACTATATTTATCACGTGAATTACAGTCACACACAAACCTAGTGTGTGTGTAATATAATTGAAAAAATAAAGAAAAAAGACACACAAACTCTCTCTGTTTCTTGAGTCATATGACGCTCAAAAGGAATAATTTGGAAAATTCATGCTTTCCACTCTAAACTTTCAGGTTGAATTGAAGGACCGTGGAAATGAATTGAGAGAAGGAATGAGGGTAAAGTTAATAATAATAATTTTTGGGTACGTGCATATGTATTGTTTTGAAACAATTCGGCACACTCTAAGGCTAAACAGGAAACAGACGTTAAATAGCAAACATATTGTAGAAAATAGCAATAGTTAAAAGAGGGAAGGGAGAAAGGAGTGGAGGGAGGACATTTTTTATTTTTGAACGCGTATTGTGTACACTCCTGTCAACTGTGTGTGTGTGTGTGCCAGTGTCGACGACTCTACACTTTTGCTCCTGCTTTCCTTTTGCTGTTATTGGCCCCTCTTGTCCTTGTTTGTTTGGTGGCAGTTAACGAGCAGTTTTCTCAAATTACAATTTAATGTCCATAGAATCGTGACTTGTGATTACATTTCTCTCTCTTCCTTTTCAGAAGAGAGAGAGAGAGAGAGTCTTACACTCTCTAATAAGAATTGGATTGTAGGGTTGAGACTGGGAAGTAGGTGGATGTTAATGTTAATTTTGCCACTCATCGTCGTGCTTTAATCTCATTATAAAAACATGGAGAGGTCTACAACGTAACAAATTCAGCATGCACACAAGCAAAACACACACGTAAATAGTTCCAGACACACATACACACTCACTCTCACACAAACAAACGAGAAAGAAACGAAAAGCTGGAAAGAAAGAAAGAGAGAAAAGTCACAATTACATTTACAATTGTATGCAGAAAAGCCATATCGATACACAAATAGACATACAAAAGCTGTAGTGAGGCAGAGAGAGAGCGCGCGTGTGTGTGTGTCTGAGTGAGTGAGTGTGTTGTTGTACTAGTACTCACGGACATGGTCATACATATAACATGACATGACGGGCATTATACCCGTCCCTGTCAAATCCTTTGTGTTTTTGTTACAATAAGGAACCTCCATAAGCACACACACACACACACTCTCTCACTCACTCTCAACTGTACAGCCTGGGTGAGGGAACATGGAGTGTGTGTGTAATAGGGACAGTGGCTGATACAAAGTGTGTGTGTATGAAAGAGAGAGACAAGATTCCATATACAAAAAAACATTTTCTTTAATACCTTACTCTCTGTACACACACACAGGCACACACTGTAGTGTATGTATGCTGAATGGGACAGGAAGGGAGATACAAGTGAGAAGTGAGAGGTTTTTTCTGCTGTCATTGCACAAAAACAGTTGCATGCGAGGGACATGAGAGGAAGAGTATGGGATATGCAGGGTAAAGAGGGGAAGCCTCATTATTTCAGGCAAGTTTGTTTATTTGATTATACAGAGAGAGAGTGGGAGAGGGAACAAATTTAATAATCGGCTCTAACTAAAACAATGGTGAACAAAGTTGGTTAAAAATATAAGCAAATAAGAGAGAGGCGGGGGAGAGGAGGACAGAAGCAGAAGGATAATATCACGAACATCATCAGCCCCAACAAAAACAGAAGGAAGGGACCCAAGGAGACGAGAGAGAGAGAGAATCGTGTCAAAATTCCATGCAATAAAATCAAGTTAGGGGAACACGTGGAAAACTTTAGACCACACATTTCACCGTGCGGACGAGCTCAAACACACACACACACACATAGAGAGAGAGAGGGAGAGAAGCCCACACTTTTTTTGCAGAAGAGGAATCCACGTCAAAGTTTCTGAATGCAGTCACTCACTCAAAAAATATTCTCTTTACTTTTTATTATTATAGCTCTCCTCCTCCTCTTTTTCTCCACAACCACCACCAAAAAAAGTAGACTGTAAAGCTGGTGTTGGTGCTAGGGTTGTGGAGTGTGACTGTGAGTGTGTGTGTGTGTGTCTGCAAAATTTTACTCTCTGTCACTTTTTTTCTGAATGAATGACTCTACAGGATAAAACGTGTTCAATAGAACGTCATATCAAAATTGCATTACCCCTTTCTCTATCTCCTCCTCCTCCTTTTTTTCTTACCTTAGCCTTCCCTATCTACATCTATATCTTTTACTCTCTCTTTCTCCTTCCTGTCTTCACGACTACCCACCAATGACTTTCATCTCTCTCTCTCTCCCTCTCCTATATGATGCTACCCTTTACTTGACTTTATTTTTTTAACTTCTAACTTTACAACAAATAAAATGAGCTGGTGCTGACAAGCACATCAAACTCGGGATATTTAATAGAATCCCACATTCACCTGCTGTACCCACACAACGGAAACCCAGCCACACACATCCATATTCACACACACAAACACAAACATACACAAGTGAAAATTATTTTTTCTACCCTCATTTTTTTACCATCAAAAATTCGTATAAAAGTCCTCACATTTTTCGTACACCCTGCAGGCATGGGAGATGACTTAAATACACACCTCATTGCTTTATGTACAACGTATGATACAAGTCAAGGAGTAGCTCGTGAAGAAGAAAATTGCAGCTCACTATTTCGGAATCTTAAAAGAGAGAGAGAAGAAAAAAGACAGGAGGAGGAAGAGGAAAGGCAGAGCAGGTAAAAAAGACAGGCAGAAAGAAACATAGTTGAAGATTACAAAAAAGCCACACTTTGTATCACACATACACACATCCACACACACCCTCACTCACAAATCC
Organism: Pygmarrhopalites habei; assembly: GCA_009870185.1. NCBI lineage: Eukaryota > Metazoa > Arthropoda > Collembola > Symphypleona > Arrhopalitidae > Pygmarrhopalites > Pygmarrhopalites habei. The sequence goes on along the minus strand of WJFB01000277.1, from coordinate 30,224 downwards.
ATAGACAAGAGGTGTGCATGGGAAATGTGTTGAAAGCTTTCCCCATCTTTATTATACCAAATATTTATACAAAAAAACTGACAAGATTTTCTTTTCGTATTTTTTGTCTCTTTTTTTCCCTTCCCCACAAATACCCGATTCTGTCAAAATGGAGGACCAAGAAAGTCTGTGTGTGGATATGTGCTTACATGGATGTATGAGACGCAATCTGACTTTTGGGAATGAAGAGAGAGAGGGAAAAAGAGAAAGTTACATCAGTGATTAGAATCCTGGAAGCCCAAATTTTTGCGACACACACACAAAATGAGGACAACTCAAAGTTCTTTGGTTGTGTGGAAGAAACGGAGCGAAGTATGTACAGAGTGTCTAATGGAAGAGACAGGGAGAATCGACTTTTGTTCCGAAGAGAAATAAAGAACAAACAAACACGACGAGGCTACTTCCCCCCTCCCCCCTCTCTCTCTGGTCGTAGCTGTAGCGGACATAAATAAATATAAAGATGCATTCAGCCCACTTTGATACAAGTGGACTGATGCTGATACAATTGGAGTATAAAGGATGGAGGCAAGGGACGACAAAAAAACAACAGCAAGGGAAAATCTTTATGAAAAGACAAATAGGAGAGAGGAAAAAAGACAAAAAAGAACACGCACAACAAAAGAGTATTAGAGTATCGTTCTGAAAATTTTTTGGGGAGTTTGGTGTAAGTTTGTCATATTTTTTAAGTTGTGAGATTACATTTAAGTAGACACACAATACAATCTTGTAGAGGTAGATAGTAAATAATCATAATATTGTCTTGCTCTTTCTTCTTCCCTTCTCAGTAACTCACAAAATCTTCCCCCATTTCTCTAGCCTCTTCCTCTGTGAGGCTGAGACAGAGGAGCGGAACAAAGAGAATTTTAAACTTCCGTAGATATTCCCTATTGCAATATTATTTCTCTCTCTCTCTCCCTCTCTCTCTATGTAATAATATTAGGTTGTGTATGTACATAATACGTTGACTATTGTTCTGACTGCAGCTTCATTTCCTGCTCTTCTCTTTCCCTTTCTCCTTCTCCGTTTACAGATACATGGACACGGGGAAGAATACTTGAAAAATTTGAGGCGGAATGCTCGTCGTCTCTAACGTTACTGTGTGTGTGTGTGTGTAGTGTGTACCATGGCAGAGGATTTTTTCCCCTCCGTCTCTCTCTCTCTCTTCTCTCCACTTTCATTATTTCGATTGTATGTGTATACATTTTTTGTGTACATTCTCTCTTATCCGAAAAATTTTTGGAGAGAGAGAGAGAAAGAGAGACAATAGACGGGCTGAGAAGAGACGGAGGAAGAAGAGGGGATGAGAGCAATGAGATGACGTTCACATGTTACAAAGTGTCAACAAAACTCAACGCTCCACTGTAATATAATAGAGAGAGAGGGAAAATGGAGAGACAGACAGAGGGAGAAAAAATATTTAAATCACATCTTGAGCCTAATTGGCCTTTGACGCTTTAGGAAAGGAGGAGGAGGAACTGTAGACTGTGGAAGGTTACGACAGTCTCTCTCTTCCTCCTTGTCGCTTTCAAAAACGGAATGTACGAAAGAAGCAGAAAGGGAGGAGGAGGGAAGGAGAAAATTTTCAAATGTTTTATTTATTTCTGAAATAAAAAGTGGGTCAATTTTTGCAATTGTAATGTTTCCTCAAAACTCCTCATTTGTCCAATACGTCCACATACACCCACACACGCACACACAAAACACACGTCCCTACATTTTGACAATGGTTCATTATATTGGAAAATGGAATGGTGGTTGCAAAATGCACTAATTTATAAATTAGTAAATAATTCAAAGAATCTAAATTTTTGTTTCCCTCTCTCTCTTTCTTTCTCTTAAAAATTATCATTGTAGAATGGGAACTAGTGGGCTGTAGATTTCTCAGCGCAGTAAAAGTGTGTGTGTGTTGTTTGACAAGGTTATCTTTTAATGGCCAAAGGCTGCTTTGGCTTCCCGAATTCCATATTATTACGATAACAAAAAAAGGATTGTAGGAAAACAGAGAGGAGAAAAATGAGAGAGAAAGAAAAAAATTACAATTTTCTCCTCCCCCTCTCTTTCTCTCTCTACCTTGTTCTGTTGTATGTACTACAGTGTAGTAATGTGAGGGACAAATTTTTTTCCCTCTATTTTATTCTCTCTCACTCTCGGCAGAATTGAACGCTAAGGATGAAGTCGAGGAGGAGGAGAAGGAGGTGATTATAGAATGTGCCATACTAGTGTATGCCACATACATGTAATACACACAGTCTCTCTTTCTCTGTCTCTCTCTAGGAAAGTTACACCACATGTGGAAAAAAAATAAAAGTGTACGACGGGAGAATGGCTATACAAAAAAATTTCTCCACTATACATGAATGTGTATGTTTGTGTGTGTGTACTGTGTGTGGATGTTTGTAAGCCGGGAGGAGGAAAACCCGGGACGGAACCTGCTTTTGTTTGTGCATCTAAATTGGAGCAAGCGAGAGTTTGTGTACGAGTACTTTTTTTTAATTTAAAATGCTTTGCAGCTTACGAAAGAAAATGTAAAACAGATGGTGCGCCACAAATATGATATGATTTCGGTTAAATTAAATTAAAATGTACACTCACACAACATGTCTATCTTATCCTATATATAGACACTAGACACACACAGAATAGAATAGAACAGAACAGAAGAAGGAGAGAGTGGAGAGAGAGAAGGAGAAGAGTAGAGACATTTTAATATTATATAAAATAGATGGAGGAAAATATTATACTGTAGCAACTCTTGTTCGAGTTCTCTCAACACACGTACACACACACAGTCTCTCTCTCTCAAACTCACAAAGTAAAGTTGAGGCAAAACAAAGTTGAAGAGGAGGAGGAGGGGAATAGAGGGAGGAGGACAGAGACATAGACAGGAAAAAATGAGAGAGAATGCTTTTAAATAACTCAAGGCAACGAAATAATAACGAAAACATAACGTGTGGTAGTTTTTATACACAAATTGCGATTATATTTCTTCTTTCGGTCGAGTTCAACACAACAACGGAGTAAGACAAAGCAATGAGAGAGAGAGAGTTTAGTGTGCCAGGGGCAGGGAAGGATCATCACTCTGAGAGTTCTCTAGTCCTCTCTTTTCCCCTCTGTACATAATTATCATAATAAAAATCCTCTCTCAAATCCATACGGAGACAAGGAGGAGGACATGGAAAAATAAAATAATAAAATTTACAATCAAATGTCATGTTTGCTTTTGTTGTGGCCTCAGACCTGTCCTCTCTCTTGTGGTATTCAAATTCAGAGCTTTTCTCTGCGGGGACACACAACTAAAGAGAAAGAGAGGAGAGAGAGAGGAAGGATTCTGAAAAACATGGACGATGACTTTATAATGTATTGTTTGGGTAGAACAAACATCCACACACGGGACGGGCCGGGAATGATATATTGTAATGTGGAGTGCATTAAATATTATAATATAATGGGGCAGGATATAAAATATTTTTATCTATTTGTATATAATAAAGAGGAGGAGGAGGAAGAGTTGTTCGTTAACGTGGAAAGTGTCCCAATTTGCGTCCGCCTCATGTTTTATGCAGTTTGAAGAGGGGAAAAACTTTTTTTTTCGGGAAAAAAGGACGACGGTAGAAAAGAAGAGGAGGAGGATATAGAGAAAGAGGAGAAAGAGTAAGATTTACAGATAATAATGTGTACAATGTGCGTTCAAAACTGATTCATTAGCGAGGAGGAAATCAGGAGCGCGGCAGAAAAGTCAAACGCAATTCTTATGGCTTCCATCCGCCTCATTCGGCACTTTGCCCGGGAATCTGTCGGTGATAAAGGCCGTAGTACATACATACTCACCACTCTCTCTGCATGATGAGACAGCCTAGACTTACACACACACACACACACTCACAGCCAGGCACACACATACCGAGAGGGGGGGATCGTGGACATATAATAAAACCAAATGACTAGATTGTAGCGAATGACAACGGAAAACTAGAGAGAGAGAGAGTGAAAGAATGGTATAAGTCAGTATTATATTTTATACACGACACACACACGTGTGTATATATTATACACGGATACATATTATATTGCACAAGAGAGAAAGAATGATGCTGACGGCTAAGAGTGTGAGCATCACTTGGTTAACTACAATATATAATATATAAAAGAGATAAGACAACTAAAGAAGGAAGGAAGAAGAGTTGGCCCAAAAGAGTGTGGTGTACGTGTGTGTGTGTGTACGTGTTCTTCGTTATATACAAGAGAGAAAAAAATTATTTGAAAAAAATACTACCTATATAGCAAATAAGAGGAGGTGGAGGAAGATGGATAAGAGTTAAAAGCAATGCAAGGAGAAGAGACAGAGAACAGAAAAAGAAGAAGAAGGAATAAAGCGAAAAATGCTAACAGATTGCAAGTTTTGTTTTTTTTATTCCATACATTTTTTTTGATTTGGAAAATCGAAGGGACGGAAATGGGCGGGTAATAGTAGGAACAATGTAAGGATTCCATTGAGAGGAAAAAAGAAAGAGATAAATTAAAATTCTGCAAAGAAAGTACTGGAGCAAGAATCCATCTCTTTTTCTCGGCATTTAGAGAGAGGAATGGAACATGAGAGAAAAGGTACAACAGAGAGAGAGAGAGAGACAAAGACCGCGAGACAGAGAGAGAGAAGGTAAGGCTGACGAACAGGACGAAGATCACATTAAGGAACGAACATTTACATTAAACCGTAAAAGGAGGGGGGAGAAGAAGATAGAGATAGAGGAAAGCAGTGAGAGACTGAGTGAGGCAGCTTGTACAGCCAGATGAAAACGGATGGAGAGGAGGAAGAAGAGGAGGAGGACGGAGGAGAAGACGACGAAGAGGGGGAGAAGAGAGCATCTACTTACCTGAGTCTTATGTAATCGATAGCATCCGTTGTAATAGAGCTGGAAGGATTTCTTGAATGTGGATTACTAAAAAGGTTAGATTGCAACTCAGAGTAGACGGCATCGATCTGGCTCTTCCCATACAATGTGGCTCCAGAGTGGTCCAAATAGCAGGCATCTACCATGAACAACATAATGAGACATTATTGCAAGGAACAGGGAAAAAAATCCCCTCCACTTCACAATAACACACAACATATTCTAGCAATACTACAACATACATCCCATCCAGAGAGTGCGGGTGTGTGTAGGTTATAATAATACTCTGACTGCGTTTGTGTATATATGCCAATGCTTAGATACACAGTATGAATGTTGAGAGAGTGCATGATGCACGCGTACTCAAGATTTCCATTTAAATGTCAATAATCGAATTTCAAATAAAATATCATCATTTATACAGATATATAGTGGAGAGGGAGAGAGGAGAGGGAAAAAGAAAATAGGAATCCTATTATAGGATCTTTCACAAATACATCACACACACACACATCTTGGCATTGTACATACAAGGGATGGTTTGGGTCCGTCCATTCCAGTAAGATTTATTCAAAATCTTTATCGTATTACATATGATGGACTGCCCAAGTCATCCTACGCCTCTCTCCTCCTCTCCTCCTCTATCTCAGCCACACAATGAAAGAAAAGAAAATTGAGGGAATGAATGATCTTACCCAAAAATAAAAATATTGTATTGTATCAAAGGATTAAAAGTTGTAAGGATTTTTGAGAGCTACACACACTCACTCTCAGCAAAAGTTCGCTATTGTATAATGTGTAGTGATAGTGTGTGTGTTCATTATGTAACTACATTGTACATGGAGTAATATAAATACACACCATTTTATGACAATACTCTTTTGTTTTTAGAGGGGAGTGTTTGCGTGTGTGTGATATTATTTTTACGTAACCTAATTGTCAATACTTCCTGACCTCACCTAAAATGAAATTAATGCAGAACTAAACTTTAACTGTGTGTACACATGTGGATGAGTACATAGTTAAATTTTAGGGTCATCATAATAATAAAAGGAGAAAGAAAAAAAATACATATTGTAAAAGGAAAGAGAGAGTGGAAAAAAGAAAATAGGGTAAAATTGCCTTTATTCTCAATAAAAAATTTAACTGTGACTCTCTATCTGTATCTGTATTGACGCACACACAATCACACAAGTATATAAGTTTGTAGTATGTACTGAGGAATCAATAGTCATTGTATCATGACAAGCAAAAAGGTAATTCCAGCGGAGGCTGTCTAAACGGATCGTAACTTTAATCTGTTGAAGCCTCCCTTCTGTTCTGTTTCTGTGTGTTCGTACGAGTACGAAGTATGTATGAGAGAGTTTAGGTATAGATGGAAAGACACAACAAGATTTTACTCATTGCTAGACACAATACACATTATTATATAAATTTAGGTGTACAGATTTAGGTTTTAGTTGGAGATCTCTCCCTACTTTACTCGTCCTCGACTCCCCTCTTTTTTCATTTTATTTTCCAAAAAAAGTATAAAGACAAGTTTGCTCGATAAATTTAATGCAGCTTGTAATGATCAATTAAGGTATATCCACAAACACACATCCATACATACACACTTCTTGTCTTGTGTACATGTGTGTCTGTATGCATGTATATTTGTAAGAAAAGAGAGGAGATGGAGAGGTAAGGATGGGTTGTCTCTGAATGAAATTTCACTCACTTTTGAGTCTCGGACGAAATTCATTTTCCAGCTCCTGAAGTTCATCGGCCGTCAGGATTTCTTGGTAGATGCCATCTTCAGAATCAGGTAGAGTTTGCACACCCATTGAATCCGTCTAATGAAACACTCAGTCTGAATGGGAAAAAAGAGTCAGCAATTCAGGAAGAACTGGGAAGAGAGAAAGAGAACCCAGAGGGACTATGAACAATATAATAGATTGAATTCAACTAACTGATCTCCTTTTTCCCGATAAACACGTCCAGTGTTTTCCCCTCCTCGCAGTCCCCACTCACACTGACACACACAAACTTTGTGGCTGGACAAGAGTCTCCAATTTTATTTTTTAATTCTCCTCTCCCGTTCGAGTGTGGGTCTCCACAAAAAAAAGTTTGTTCAATTTCCCTGTCCCCCACACAACTTCTTTTAAATAGACTGTCCGACAAAACGATGAGAGGGACATGCACAACCCAAAAATTTCGTCACTGACTGACCGCCGACTTGGATAGATTGAATGATGAAAAGCACTCGTCGCAAACTAATTACAATTACTTTGGTACTTGTCAACCAAAACAATTTGTTGAGAGGGAGGGCGAGAGATTGTAGGAGGGAGGATTTTAGATAAGAAGCTTTTTTTCTCTCTCTCTCTCTCGCTGATCTATAATTTTAAAAAAATACAATTACACTTATATTCCATTTGAGTCATCCACCCATCACATTGCGTTGACTAATACTGATTGCATAATATTCTTTTCATTCATGAGGATGACGCACTTGTATTTTACAAATATTATATATTATTATATTGTACAGGTAAACAAATATCCAATATTATGTTAACGTATTTGTACTTGGGAGTTTAAAAAGTTTTTGCCCATACAAATGGAGGGTGTATGAAAAATACAAGCTAGACAGAGTATGGAGTATAATATGATATTATAGTATAGGAAAACTAAATATCAAAGGATCATACAACGTTAAATTATTTGTTCTCCATCACTCACATATGTACAATACTAATTATCTTATTCCAATCTCTCTCTCTCTCTTTCTCCCCTCCTTGATGAATCATAAGTCCAGAGGATTAAACAAGTAGACACAGATCCGAATGGCACATGTGTGTGTGGGTGATACCCTAATCATGTTCTCTCTCTCTCTACAGACAGTCAGAAACAAGAACAACACTGTAATTATATTATTAGAGATGAGATGAAGAACACGTTTAGACAGAAAAGTTTTCCACAGTGGAATGTATTTCACTCAAAAATGCCAATGTGTGTGTGCTACTTCTTTTCCCCCACTGTGTACTGCGTATCTACTTACACGTTACACAAAATAATATTCCATTACAGAATATACACAAACAGACAATGCTGGTACGAATATTTCTCTCTCAAGAATATTCCTGTTCCTCTGACGGATGATGATGTTTACGAAGGTAGGAACAAATGTGGTATGTAGAGAATTTGATCCAAAATTGGAAGTTTCTATTTAATTTGAATCCATGGATGGTGATTCGGCACTGGCAAAAGAATTAAACACAATGGGAAATCCAAATTGAGCACCAAAGAAATAAATAAAAATGAGAATTATTGTTCACTCCCACGCCACTTTTACACAAATGATGAAATGATGGTCAAAGAATTTTTCCAGATTTTTCTCTACAGGTCTGCACAAAGCAACTCACACTCACAAATCCGAGTGTGTTTTTGTGGACATACACTAGACATACAAAAAAATCCTTTTACGTACTCTCTCTGAGTCGCACTCTATTATTATTGTTATTTGATGGGGAATGGGGATGTACACTGCACAGGTAGGAGGAGGATAATTTAGAATCTCCACTTGCATAGTGTTTACTCTGTGTGTGTGTGTGTGTGTGTGTGTGTGTGTGTGTCGTGTGTGGTTTATGGTGAGTCCTCGGTTTCCCCCAGTCTTATGTGTCTAGGATGAATTATCTCTGTCGTGAGTGTGTGTGTTTGTGACAAAAAATGAGAGTCTGAATAGAATTAACAAAAGGACTGACGATCACACTTTTTTCATTAAAAAAATCTCCACTGTCTTTTGTTTGATTGAAAAAGTGCGAGGCTCCATAAATAAATAAATAAATATCCCTGACACGCTCTCACCCACACACAATGATTTAATGTTGTCGTCCCAAACGAAACGACGACCACAAGAAACAAGTTGAATTGTTTCAGAAGGCAAATGGAGAATGATTGAGCAGAAAAACAAATCCTGTTTAAAAATTGTGCAAAGTTAATGATTATGACTGCACGTGAATATGAATGGATGTACAACATAAGTACGAGTATGTAGGGCTGATATGACGACGACGAATGATGTTTGGATGGTGGTAACCTTCAGTATTTTTTCCCATTCAACATGTACATACTTCCAGTTAGTTAGTAGTAGTTCATAATGCTAGTGTACTTCACATTGACAAATAGCTCTTATTACTCTCTCTCTCTCTCTCTAGTTACAACAACGTTGGTTGACCATGTTTCGAGGAAGCAAGCCATGGTTTTTCCCCCTTTCCACAAAACATATTGAATGTTGTTGTTGTTATCTACGAAAAGTCGTGGGGATGAGGTGAGGGAGAGTAAAAAAGTAGTAGTCAGTCAGTCGATAATTTGTGTGTAAGTAGAGAGGAAAAGCGACCTCGTATCCCTCAAACTAATTACAATGTGCATCACACACAGAGAAATGATGATAGACACAAAGGTGATAGGGATATTATCTTACCGATGTGTGTACTCGGTAGACATGCAGCGCGTCAAGTTGCATCGAGAGAGAGAATGATTGTTATGGGAGGTTGGTATGTGTGTGTAAGAAAACCTGAATGAGGGGTATACGGGAGGAGATCCATACACACACACAGTACACACCATGGACAAGTTTTAATTCAGAACAATTAAAATGACTTTGGGCAGAGTGAGGAGGACGGAGGACCACGAGGAATACAGGGCAAAGCAAGCGGTAAAATGGAATTGGTAGACAGAGGAGAGGAGACTGAGCGAGCGCTGAAAGTCGCCTCCTGGTCGCCTCCCCCTTTTTTTGGCTGAAATTTCTCAGTCACTTTCAGTGCGTTTACGAGAAAGGCAGTTCTGATTTTCTCTTCCCAGTTTTTTCCCTTTTTCTCTCTCACTAAACCGCTTAATCCCTCACACCCTTGTTTTTGTTCCCGTCCTGGTAAGTACTCCTCTTCCTTCAAAAAACTACTTGGGAAAAAATATTATCTTTGAAATATCAAAAAAAAACAAAGGTGCATTTGAGCCCGACCCGGCATCTAAAAGTGTGGCGCGGGAGTGGTTGAAAATTTGTGATTTCTATTTTGTTTCGTTTTTTTCATTATTTCCGACTACTACAGGTCAACCATTATTCCCACCTTCCGTTTTTCTGTGTGTAAATGTTGAACTGTTAAACCAATTGAGTGCGTCAATTAAAATTCATCTCTAATATTTTAAATTATCATCATAATTACAATAATGGCTTCAACTGATGATCCTAATGTCACCCTCACCATTCGACTGATTATGCAAGGAAAGGTAAGTTGAAAAAGAATAAAATTTGTTGACTCACATTTTTGTGTCACTAAAAGTGTTCCTCAGTTATTTTACTTCACGAGTGTCAGACTCTTCTAGTATTTTAAAACACAAAGTCAAAGTTCCATTGTGCTTCTTCTTCATGACAAGTGAACTCTTTATTTTGTTATGGACCCGGGACGTTCGTCTGAGTTTTTTGTGTGACTCCGTTGTGAAAGGCAATTTGTTTTTTTAAATGAAAATTTCCACATAAACTGAGAAAAATTTTGAACCGACATTTTTAACTATTGTACTTATTCAAAGTGCTAGTTTGTATGAATCCACCTTGTGGTTTAGCGTTTTTGAATAAGGTTTACAACGAATATTATTTTCTCTCTTTGACTGAATATTCCTCAAATAATATTAAGAAAAGCAAGAATAACGTCTCTCTCTCCTCACGCACACAAATGACTTTCAAAAAAGGAAATAATGATGTCTCTTTTACACATACCCAGAAATGATTTTTTTTAAAAGAAAAAATAGTAAGCTTTGAAGATGCAAGTTTTTAAGACATTTAGTCGACAAACAAGATTAACATTATAACAATAAATATACGAATCTAAAAGTGAAATTTTCATATCATTGTTTTTCTCAAAGTGAAAAAATTTTGCATAATGTCACTATGGACATAAAAGTAACAAATTGCCTTTCGCGATGGGGTCAAAATTTCGTTACATTTTTTTCAGATGAACCCACCTTACAAAATTCAAATGGAAAATAATAAGTTCACTTGCCATGGCCAAGACAGACATATCGACTGTTTTTGTAAATTCGAATTTTGAAAAATTAAACTTCATTTTCATTGCGACGGACTTTCAAAAAATAAAAGTTTACCCTACTAGCAAAATGTTCGAAAAGCTGAGTAAAATTCGAATTGTTTTAAAACTCAAATTTGTTGATACTTTGGACTTGAGAAAAATTGATCTACCCAATTAAAAATTAAATTAAGCAGTTACAAGTCAAAATTCCCCAAAACACCGGTATTGACATGAGTTAAAGTTGAATTGTATTTAAGGGTACTTTTTTTCCACAATGCACAAAGTTTGAAAATAATTCACTAATATGACACAAACCCTATATCCATGTATGTATACATATATATATGGAGGTGCCGAATTGTGTGTGTGTGATTTTTACTTTCCCTCTTTCTCTATTTCTTTTCTTCTCTTTACTGTCAAGTGTGTTAATTGATTCCAAGCCAAAGTGCTGGACGTTAATACGACTTAGTCAAAGTACTAAGGAAGATTTTTAGAAAATCTGCAGTCCATTTCCCATGAAATTCAATATTATGAGAATTATGACACAAATTAATTAGAGACCGGAAATTTTATTTTTATTTTTGTATTTTCCGATTCCCAGCAATGCTGTGCACACACCTTGGAGGGTGTACAACCTTGACACACAGAAATGTGTGAATTAGGAATTTTTGTCTCATTTCAATTTTGAAATTCAAGGTAGAAGCATCTCAGAGATGTCAATCTTTCGAATTTCAAGTTATAGCCGTACGAATGATTGCTAAGGAGCATCAAACAGTATGCTATCTACGGATAGAGAGTTTGTGTCCTAATAGTGAATTATTTTCAAAATGAGTTAAAGCGTTATAAATTTTTTCAGATTTTAGAACATTTTCCTGGTAGGGTAAAGTTTTATTTTTTAAAAGTCCATCGCAATGGAAATTAAGTTTAATTTTTCAAAATTTTAATTTAAAAACACAGTCGATATGTCTGTCTTGGTTGCGATGAAAAATTTTATTTCACCAGACATTATTCTTCCTCATCTTCATGATTGGTTCGGTTTTTTTCTTTCGAAAGGATAAAGAGGCTGAGAGGGGAGAGAGAGAGGAAGAAGGGATGAAGGAGGACTAGAATAGTTAAAAGGAAAAAAAACAGAAGACGTGCATAATTCGACACAAAACTTGTAGGGCATGAGGAGTTTATTTTTTCTTCTCATTTTGGTATTGATTCCTCTACGTCCTCCCAGCCTTCCTTGTATAATACAGACATCTCTGAGTCCTAATGATATAGTAGAGTGTGTAGGGGTTGACTACTACTACTTCTACTATAAGAGTTTCTATCAATTGTACGTGTGTATAAAATAGTACTATCATATATACCGCAAGCAGATGCTTTTATGTTGGTTAAGAAGAAACAGATCTTTCGATTTTGTAGGTTTCTCTTCCCCCTCCGTCTCTCTCCCTCTCTCTCTCTCTCGTTCTCACTCAGCCGGGCTAAAGGCGAGAAAGAGGGAGAGAGGAGAGACAGAAGAGAAAGATCTCAGAGTGCATAGTGAAAATGGAAGGATGTGTGTGTGTGTGTTGCCAGTGGCAACTTACTTGCTTCCATCATATTGAATGAAAGGCATGGATACATCAAGTATATAAAAACGACGAGGGAAAGATGAAGATGAGAGAGACTTGTTCTTCGTGGGGTAGCCTTCCAGTTACTTTCAGATTCAGAGATGGATTCGAATTGCAGGATTTTGAGATAACGTTGTACTACATATACGGACGCACAGAAAGAGAGAGAGAGAAAGAGGAGAGTAGAAGAGGGTAACCTTGCTGTGGAGAAAGTAAAACGGGAGAAAGATGGCATGTCACTAAACTGAAAAGTTTGAGTGAAGGTAAGAATAAAGCGACGCGTATATATTACATAGAGAGAAAGAGAGGGAATGAGAAACCTTCACAGTCTAATCTTTTTCATTCAAGGTGCGGCAGGAGGTACAGTCACTGTAGGGATTGGTTCTTTCACCTCCCTTCGCTGGGAGATATGGGAAAAGGAAAGGGAATATAAAGTAGGTATGCAAAGTTTTTTTTGTGTGAAAAAAGGAAAGAGAAAGAGTCCAACCACCACCTTGTTGCATCTCATCCGGAAGAAAAACTATAGAAGAGAGAGAAAGAGAAGATTTATTCAGGGCAGAGAATACAATAGGCAAACGGAGTCGAGACAAAAAGAATATAGGTGGAACGAAAACTTATGGTACTGTTTGATGAAAAATCATAAAGAGAGAGTGTGTGAGAGAGAGGGAGAGATGGAGAAAAGACTTTCTCTAAATCTAGGTACGTAGGTGGGCTTGTGCCTATACAACTTTGTAGCTCACATCATGCAAGAAGCATGACCATCAACAATTTAGCTTTACATCCTTTGGGTATATTTTTTCCCATTTGTGTACATTTAATGGCCTTATATTGGAAGGAGAGGTAGTTAAAAATCAATCGGCCATTATTGTACAACAACAGAGAGGAGAATGTATAAAAGTCAAAAAGTTTTGTTGACTGACTAGAAAGATAAATGGTGACAATTTAGGTTTTGTATTAGTTATGTAGAAGGAGAGAATGTGAATGTTCTAACAATATTTCTGTTTTTGTGTTTTGACTATAATCTCCTTTTTGTGCGTGTGTCCAAGATTGGGTGGGGGAGGTAAATTTTTGATTACTCTTGAAGACTTTCAATAAGGATGAGAGGGAAGAGCAAGGTCGAGGAAAGTTGGGATGCAAGGAAGATGTACAATGTCGGATGGATATGAATATAGGATATGCGGGATGGATAAAAGAAACGAAAAAAGTGGGGCCGGCTTTTCTCGGGTGACTTCTTAACTTTATCGATCCGTCATGATCATTTATGATTCATTGCTAACATCAGGCATTCGTTTATGATATTATTGTCGACTCTGCGAGGTAGACTGGATGGAGTACACGTGTGTACATGTGAGTGATGGTCCTAATATGTAACAGTGGTAGTAGTAGATAGATACAAGCGAGTCTGACTTGAGTATGAAGTCAGATGCAGCAGAGTTGATGGAGCAGTAGAAGTAGATGAGAGATTTGTAGAAATATTGTGTGTATACGTGTGTGTGTGTGTATAAAACAGCAGGAGTGAAAAGAGCAAACATGCAGACTTCCTATTCTAGACATAGCCACTAAGTGAATACTTAATGTAAATGGGACTCTAGTTGAATTGAGGTAGGAAGTTAGTCTTCTTGCTACAGTCAAAGCTTCGTGTTTGATACGAGTCAAGGACTCTGCCTTTACTAAGTTGATACCCGAAGTACCTGACTTGACGAAGACTGACTCAACTTGATGGTTGTATAATGTGTATTTTTGGATACATACATATATATATATATATAGGTATGTGGAGGAGGTTATACATCTTGGGCTTTTTGTACTATCACAGTGCGGAGAGAAATACACACGGTTGTAGAAAGCTATCAGCCAGTGGTGGTAGTAGTAGTCTCGAGGAGGAAACACGTGAAGACTGCCAGGAGAGTATAGTGTAGGAGAGACGCACACACACATGAAGGTTTAACCATAAGGATGTTTGTGTATGTGCCGTCAAATTTAGTCGACTGACGAGAAGGATAAAGACGGGTTTAAATTTTATGGGAGATCTTTGATCTTAGGGATGGAATACGAATGGCATCTAATAGGGACAAACCATTGTGCAGTCATGTTTGAATTGAAAAGAAAGACTATATATAGAGAGGAAGAGGAGAATGTGTATAAGTGTGTGTGTGTGTACTCTCCGTCCGTGTGATAGTATATTTATGTTCTACAATGGAGGTGGGTTCTTCACATTCGACATAGTACTATTTCCACTAGAAATAGTATACCACAGAGAAAATACTACTACTACTCGAAGAAAGAGAAAGAGAGTCGATTGAAACTTTCAAGTTCTTCGACTAAAAAAGCCAAGGAATGGCAATGTTTACTGGTTTTAAACAGTCGTTGTAAGGAAGGGCATTTGGTTTCAGGCTGGTTGAATTTTCTATTGGAACTGTGTCAATGAAGCAGTTTGTGTGGGGCTTGCTCTTTGCTCTCTTCCTCTCTCTCTCTCTCTCTTTATTCCTCCCTTCTTACCTCGACCCACTCCGTCTCTCTGTCGAGGTGGATGTGAATGTTTACAGTTAGCTACCGTGTGTTTCAAACAATTTTTCCATGTGAAGAAAACCCAAAATCAGTCAGTCTTTCTTAGGTCTACGTGGTAAGAAAAATTTAAAGGTTTAACCTACTAAGTTTTTTTTCTCCCTCCTTCACTTTCGGGTTCTCTCTTGATCTTAGTCGTCGTCGTCTTCTTCTTTTCTTTTCCTTTGACTCTTCTTCTTATATATTCTTGGAGAGTTTTTTTTTCGAGGAGGGGAAAGCTATTTTTGTTTTGGCGGCGGGAACATTGGTACCGTGTCGGTGACTCTAGATGCTATTGTCCTCTGTCATGTTAATGGTTCTTGTAATGTACACTTTAGACTGCATTCCTATTTTTATTTTGTCATTGTACATGGGGCGCATCGAGAATTTGTGATGGTTGATGGCAAATTATGTCGCTCGATTTCACATTACAATGCTTTCCAAGCTGAAATGTTTCTGTACAATAAATCAGGTGTACTATTAGAAAAGTGCTATATGGCATTCAAGCTAAATTAGATTTTTGTTTGAAGTTTGTGGCACAAGATTGAGCCCACATATAGAGATCTATAGACAAAATATATAAGTATGATAAAGTGAGGAGAAAGAAAAGTAAGGTAGTGTGTACTCTTGATTTAGTCAGACCGTTCACAATGTTCCTCCTCTTTTTTGTCCTTTGTCTCGGAAGAGACAAAGAGTGGAGTTTTACATCTAGTTGTCATCCTGTAGTCAGCCAAAAGCTGAAACTGCATGGAGAACTCATCTCTGACTGGAATTTCCAGTTGGTCAAATTTTTTCAAAGTAAGGTAATTTGACAATTGTTTGAGTTCCAACTAAAATTAATTATTTATGGATAACAAAGGTCGCCAAGACTCCTCTCATCTGCAAAACAAATCATTACATGTACTATGTACTTTTTGACTTGGTTAACTTTACAAAGTATTTGATAAAATCAATTTGGAAAGTTTCTCTCGCTTGAGAATGGCTTAAATGGAAGAAATTTCATGAAATCAAATATACTATAAATTGGATATTTTACATTATTTTATGCACTTAAAAGTGGGTTACAGGATGAGCATTTGTATCAATCAGACTCTTTGACAACTTACTCTTTTTGAAGAAAATAGCATTCTGTGGTCCTTGTGAACAATGTTATTTATTAAATACATGCCATGATTTTTCTTTGAGATTCTCAAGTTGAGAATCATCTTCCTTAAAACGTACCGATTCCAGGTACATTTTATTTTCATTTGTATCTGTTGTGAAGGAAGTTTCAGGCATTGAAAATGTCTCTCTCTCAGTGTGGCTCGACTATTGGTTGGAACAATGCACGGGGAAAGCTTCATAGAAGAATAGGTTTCTGAAAAATGGAGAAAAACAGAAGAGTGTTGGAGAAAATTTTTTTGTGACCAAATAAAGAGCTATTAGATAGGTACATGGGCGGAAAGGGTTGATTTGTCTCTTGCGATCTGTCCACAGAGACGTCGTAATCCTGGCACTCGAATCTGTATATATATGTGTATTGATATATACGTTGTGAGTTTATAATGTAATATAATGATAAATGAACTGGCTGTCATTTATTGTTGGGAGTACATGTGTCGTTTGTGAAATAGTTGATAGTGAGAGCGTATACGAGTCTGAACCTTGCTTAGCAAGGTTCCCCATCTCCTCGTCGCTAGAAGTTTGAAGAGGGGGAAGGGAGAAAGAGAGAAACATGAGAGACCGTGTAGAAAATAATAATAATAATTCTGCACACTATACACTCTATATATATATTGTGGTGTATTCCGTGCAGTGGGTATAGGTAATGGAGTTTTGCGATCTCCTCCCCCCATCCTCTATCTCTCTCTCTCTCTCTTTGCCTCTCTCTTAAGCGAGGAAGAGAGTTGGCGATGGAGAGACCGTGGGGCTGAGTTTTTGAGTCACTGAGGGCTATGTAGCTGTTGGATTGAGAGAGGAAAAATAAGTGAAGTACATGTTTACGCATCCATTCAGTGCAGTAGTTTGAGGATATAATAAGAGCACATGCAATGTGGAACGTATAAAAGTTTACGCTGTAAAGTACCTTGTATGAAGTACCATTTGAAGTAGTAGCTATGTGTTAGCCCCAATATCACTGTCTCTTGTAATGCATATTTTATTTTCAATTTAGTAGGACACAAGGAATAGACGGAAGAAGAAGGGCTGGAGGAGAATCGAATTGGAGAGAGAGAGGGAAAGAGAAAGAGAATGCTGGTTTTTTATAAACCTAACTGATATCAAGTTGCGTGTGTTCATATGTTGGATATTACATTATGTAGGTAAAAAATTGAAGAGAGGCTCTTTCTCCTTTCCTCTTGTGAATGTAGACACGCACTCGGAGAGAGAGAGGAGAGAGAGTTAGTCGTAGTCTTGGAGTTTGTTCTATATTTTATGAAAAAAATTTCCTATGTACGGACACAGGAGTTAGATACGTAATCAAAAATCAAATGTACGCATGGAGGTACGGTGTGGGTACGGTATTCATTCAATGTAGTCAGTGAAGAGTGGAGACAGAGTGCATAGCTATTGTAAACGAAAGGGAAAGGAGGGGAAGAGGGAGATAAAGACAAAGTAAATATAAAATTGGACTTTGTGTAATGTAACTTAAACTTAATATATGTGGATTTGCTGGGCATAAAGCAAAGAATCATGTCTTGTTGTTGTTGTTGCTCCTCCTCCTTTCTTTCTTTCTTGACTATCATAGACACACAGGGTGAATCTTGCTATTGAGTAATACTCCTCTTGTGCTCTGACGGCTGGGGATCTATACGGACTCAATATGGAACTTCTCATGATTATATAAAGAAAATGTTCTTCTTCCCTTTTGTTGAGAGGAGAAATGAAGATTTTTAGCTTTTGGGCTTTTGTTGGTCTCACTGGAACTCTTTTCGCTCTCGCCTCCTCCTCTTCTCTCTCTTTCTCTTAAGTCTTTCAAGCTCACATTTTAACCAAGGCCTTTTAGCTTTCAAATGTCTTTTCGTAGTAAAGGTTTTGTCTGTACTTGAAACTCTGCGTACATGAAAGTGTATATGTAGTAGTGAAGAAGAAATTTTCCACGGTACGACTTTCTCTCTCTTTCACACACACACGCCATAGCCCTTGGAACAGTATTAAAAACTGTACCATATGGACAATTTACCCTGGTGTTTGATATGGATATATAAAAGTCGACAGTCTATTCGTGTGTGTACGTGTGTGTCTGTTCGTTGTCTAGTGTATTAAAGGAAGTCTTCTCTTCTCACCAAAAGTTGGTATTACTACGTGTAACTTCTCATGCTGCTGTTACATTGTATGGTAGTTAAGAAGAACTTTCATAGTTATAGCTTACCTATGTGTGAGGTTGGGGAGAGTGAAAGAGTGAACTGTGACGCGAAACGGAAAGTATCAATGATAAATACAGTTTGAACTCAGGAGTGTGACGGGAGCAAACCTGGCCAAATCTTACCTTCATGTATGCTATGTCTGGCCCTTTGATGGCTCATTGATTAGGTAGCCTTTCTAGTCGGGGTGTGTGACTTAAACTTGAATCAGCTTTGACATTGTGTGTGTGTGTGGGTACAGAGGGAAGAGGAATAGAGTGAAAGAGTAAAGTGCTTCAGGTTGACTCTCTCTTTCTCCTGTTGGATTTGGATCGGGGAAAAAATAGTGTGAAGAGACGACATAGTGTTGGTGGTGATATTACGATTACGGCGATAAAATGAAATGGTGATGTTGATAGTCTAGTCTAGAGTTGAGCTGCTAGTGTGTGCTTGTGTGTGTGTGTGTGTGTGTGTGTGTGTGTGTGTGTGTGTGGATCCAAGTAAAGTTGAGACTCTTTTCTCTGACTCTCGCGCTTTCTTCTTTTTTCTTTCCCTCATACGCATAGTCTGTCTCATACATAGTCCCCAAGCAGACATGACATCTGACAATTTTTTTTTCTGGAGGAGAAAATGCTTTACTACCTACGGAAACTACGGAAAGATAGATAAAATTGGCAGTCAGATCTTGGAATATAAGTGAGTTGGGTGGGAAAGTCTAGGGTGGTGGTGGTGGTAGCTCACGATGGGAGCCGGGTAGAATTGATATTGAATCGCATTATCAGGAGATGTTGCCTCTACTCTCTCTTTCTCTCTCTCTATCTCTCCTTAGTCATTCACTAGAAGAAACGAAGAAAAATTTTCCCTTCAGCTTCTAGACAAATGCACATGAACCTCATGGTTGGATTTGAAAGGATGATTTTTATCCTGAAGCCTATACATATTTGAGTAGTAGAGAAGCATTGATGTGCATTATATTTTATACGGTTCTCTACTAGAGCCATGCTAGACCAATGTATAAGAAAAAAGTGTACACTAGTAAATGATGCACCCCCTTCTTTCATTTTTTACATATTTTGTGGGTGCTCATATACTTCAAGTTGCATTTTATAGACAGATATATGAAGGGGAGAAGGCGATGTTATCTAAAGAAAAAGTCCATAAATTGACGAATTCAATGCTTCCTTCTTATCTGGTGCTTATGTATTAGGTGATACCACCATAATGTGTACTACTATAGTATAATTCTAACGAAATTTATGGGGGAAAAGAGTGATTCAATAATGTAACGAAGGTTTTTTTGAGAGTATAATCAAGATGATGATTATTTAGAATGATCTGATAAATGTATGCATAAGTTCTTGTGCTTGTGATGAAGAGTATGAATAGTTTAAAAGAATTCATTGCCTGTTGTATGTTCGAATCCAATTTTTATTTGTCCTTTTTTGTTTTTAGGAAGTTGGAAGTATCATCGGGAAAAAAGGAGAAATTGTGAAAAAGTTTCGTGAAGAGGTAAGATTTTCACAATTATTCTTTTCATCGTACAAATACAGGAAAAACAATGCATAACAGTAAACTTGTAAAGTTAAATGTCTTCCACAGCTGTGTTATACTGTGTATGCCTCTTTTGTACATATTAATTGTAATATGTATATAATCAATTATGATTGTTATCTCAGTTGGTTTATTCTTACAATAATGTTTTCATAGTGACAGGTTGGTGGTAGTCTCTTGTTCCTAGTTATTTCGATTTCGTTGACTCTTGTTCCTCCTCATCCTCTGTAGGACAGGAGAAATAACATGATTGTCTTTCAAATGTTCAAACAATTTATTTCTACGTCTATCTTTTTTTGGGAAAAGGGGTATACCTACAGACATGAGGCTACACACGGTGGTTTAGGTGTAATATAATGGAAAGGGGGGAGCATTTGTCAGGTTATGATGACTTTAAATTTACAAGTGTGACAAGAATGTATGTTGTGGAAGTAACTTCCCCATTATTCACAGACTGTGTGTGTACGAATGAACGAACGCTGAAAATGACATTCGGTTTGGTGTTGGTGTGGGGTTTTTGGAAGTAGAGAAATGTAGATAGTCAGAGGGGGGAGGAGAGGAGGAAGAGAGAGCTGTGTAACCGAGAAAATTGTGAGCTCAAGTCAGTTTTGTTTTGACAGGTGAAATAGTGGGTATGATGTCAGCCTGGTATAATGTAGGAATTTAATTCTGAAATGGGCTTTGTCTACTATTTCAATGAATGAATATAAAGCGACTGTGACAAATAAGAAAAAAACAGGGGGGTCGGAGATATGAAAAACCTACGACTAGCCCCAGAGCTATATTTGATATTAAAAAAATTCTACCCAAATTTCCTTTCATATGTTGGGGATGCGTGCATGTACGCTGAAGAAGTAGTTTCAAAAACGGTTGTAAAATCTTGTGCGCGATTAATATTACATATTTCATTTGTACGCACTGGACATAATTCATAGTTTGTGTGTCTGATAGAATATTGTGAAGAGTACTTATAGTATTATCCTCTTTGTTTCCTTAAATTAAAGTTGACATTTATTTTAGTCTGGAGCTCGAATCAACATTAGTGATGGGTCCTCACCTGAAAGGATTGTCACTATAACAGGGAATACAAATGGCATCATCAAAGCGTTTGATCTCATTTGTCGAAAGTTGGAAGAAGTCTATGTAAGTGGTGGTGTAAGTATTGAAACACTGTGTGTAAGATATCACAGTTTGATTTTTTTCCTCTTAAATATTGTCTATTGTCTGTAAAAAATGTCGTAACAAGCAGTTGTCACCTAAGTAATCTAACATGTTAGAAAAACTTGTCCCTGCTTATAAGTAGATAACAAAGTAGAGTATTACAAAAGGTTTGTCCCTTTTTATAATAAAAAAGAAAGAAACCCAATCGCATGAACTGTTATTAATTCTAGTCGTAGAATAGTTGCTAAAATTTATGTGAGTAGTTAACCCTCAATGTATTAACTGCTTTTGTTGCTTGTGTATTCTGTTGGAATATGAGTTTTGATGGGAAATTGTATTTTACAGAATATGAAAGCTGACAACGTGCCGAAGCCCCCGATCACGCTCCGGTTGATCGTGCCGGCATCTCAGTGTGGTTCCTTAATCGGAAAAGGTGGGTCCAAAATTCGGGAGATTCGAGAGGTAACGGGTGCCTCTATTCAAGTAGCATCAGAAATGTTACCAAATTCGACTGAGCGGGCCGTCACAATTAGCGGCATGAGTGATGCTATCACCAAGTGCATCTATCATATCTGCATGATAATGCTCGAGGTGAGTTTCTCTTTACGCTTTATACTCGTTTTGCATGTTGAGAGGTTAGAGAGGACGCATTCGTGTGTAATGTGGAGAGTTGATTGATGACTAAACTCGTAATGAAATTGCAATGTCGCAGAGTCCCCCTAAAGGAGGAACCATTCCATATCGCCCACGGCCAGGACCTACGGGGGGTCCCATGATGATGGGTCAAGGAGGAGGAAATGGTGGTTACGGCATACAAGGTGGAGGCTACGGAATGAATCCAGCCGAAGTAAGTTCTTTTAATTTAAGAAGGGAAAAAAATTTAATTAGAAGAGAAGGTTTCTCTCTTTCTCCAGTCGGCAGCTGTGATAATTTTTCATAGTATTTGCCACACATTGTACTCTATTAAGAAGTTGAAAGAAAGTTATGTCACCGTACTGTGTGTGTGTGTGTGTGGTCGGTGGTGATAGTGGTTGGAAACTCTTTCCAACTTTTTGAGGATGTACCTTGGTGAATGTTGGAGTACCTTCATATTTTTGGTACGTTCTAATGTGAGAGAACTAAAAAAACTTTTTCCTTTGTGCTTTAATCTTTGTAGCAAATGGGTAAAATGGGTGGATCTCCCTTGGCCGGTTTGGCTGCTCTAGGTAACTACTATTTTCTATTTTTTCATATTTTCATTATATTGTGCTACTGTCAACTATAGTGGTGTAGAGAAGATATACAAGTATAGTAATAGTATTAAGTTTTTCGTACGTTTTTTTACTTCAAAAATATTATAAATACACACATCTTCTGTTATATAGCGTTAAAATTAGTTGGTACGATGACTAAATAGAATGGATAATGATTATTATCAAATAGGAGACAGGAAAATGTTCAAAAATATCAAATTATACATTTTCAGCTTGAACTAGTTTTCTAGTATGTGTGTACTCATTTATTGATTCTTTTAGTGAATAATTCGGCTTTATATTTAAGGAAATCATGCAACACTGATATGCTATCAGTGATATGTTTTTAAAGTAATTCTCCTTCTCTTGTTGTAGGACTCGGTGGCATTGGCGGTGGTCCAAATGCTGGACCGAATCCTGCAGGTTGGTATATCCTGTCTTGTTTCTCTTGTTTATATGTGTATACAATGCAATTTTTTTCGTTCTTTCGTCTGGCGTCGTTCAATGGTCTCAACTCTCAACGTTACGAATTATTTTCACGTACTGTTCTATTTATCAAAGAAACAATTTTTTAATGTTCTAATTAGTTGTACAAACGTCGACTTAATTTAATGTTTTTTTTAAATTCACATGCTAGTCTCCATTGCAATATCAGACAAAATTTAGTGGTATAAAGTGTATATATACATAAATGAATTTTGAAATGGAGTCTAATATTTTATCCCTCTCAATTACAAGTGTTTATCTAATATATAGTCAAGTAAACTTCATTCTCACACTTGTACAAAAAAAATATTACTTTGTAGGAGGAGGAAGAGATGAAGAAAGTGTTTAGACTGGTAATCACACTTTGGTATATTTTTCTTACGGTGAAATTATATCTAGGAAGGCTTATGTATGTACATTGATGTTTCTGTAATTTCTGAATTGGTGCTCGCATCAAAGAGAGTAGTAGTCCTAGTAGTTGACTCTTTTCTCCAAGATTATTATTATTATTGTAGTAGGATGAGAGTGTGTCGGTAGATGGGAGTTGATCGTTGAGACTTGAGACGTTGAAAATAAATTATAGTTGTAGTGAAATTACCGAGCAAATATTTATGTTTGTATTTAGCTCCATTGGCGGCTTTAGCTGCACTTGCGGGGAGTCAACTACGCACAGGAAACAACCGTCAGCAGCAGAGTCAGCAAAATAATCATGTGCAACAAGAAATGACAGTTCCGAATGAGTTGATCGGATGTGTGATCGGCAAGGGTGGCACTAAGATAGCGGAAATCCGGTGAGTTTAAAGGAAAAAAAACTTTTTCAACTTTCACAAACAAATACAAATTATCAACAAAGTATTATTATTTCTATACTAAGAACTAGAAAAACTTGAAAAAATACACATCAAATAACTCGAATGTGTTAGAATTACATGGATGACGTATACTATATTCAAAAAATATTATGAATCAGACGTCTCCTGAGCAAGAAGACTGTCATACGCTACAGTCAACCAAATAAGATAATCGTCAATTATTTTTTGCATTGTTTTTCTGGCTTCTTCAGAAGTCTGGCCCAACGAAAAAAAATTGAGGGAGTATGCTCGTTGCTTCTCTTTGTCCAGAGTACGAAAGACATTTTTGACCTCTTCTCCAAGTCCTTTCCCCTCCAATCCTGGTGGTACATAACCAGCTCTACAAAATGCTATACGGGCTGCAAACTCGGGGAGAAGGCGAATTCCCTATAATGAAATGATATCTCTCATGAATATACACAACAGTATTACCGAAAGTACTTTGTGTAGAATGGCAATCTATTTTTTAATAACACAAACTTACTCCTTTTTCATTCTGAATGGCATGAGAGTGACACTCTTTCAAAGTCAACCTAATAGCACGTGCAGTTGATGTATTAACATTGGAACGGGCGTTGCTAATTTTGTTGTATGCCTTCGTTCCATGACCGTAAGTCATTTGAAATTGTTTAGTTGCGACGACAACACTAGGGATGATATAGATTAACTCTATTTTTTTAAAAAAGAAATAAATCAATGTATAATAATATGATAGGGAGAGAGAGAGAACAATTATGCCATTGAAATGTATACTTACCCAGTTCATCTTTTGATACTCCCGCATAGGTCATCTCAGTTTTTGTGTTGGAAAAAATAGGCAGATCCCTGTTGTACCATGTCTCTCTCTATATAATGCGCGTAAATATTAGTACTCAACATAGTATGTGTATTACAATGGTTATAGTAAATATTTGTACTAATAATTGCATATTGATAGTAATTACCAGTTCGGCAGAGTTCACGTATTTATTGTATAACTTGTCAATTGTGGACTGGCTAAGCGGTTGTGCTTCTGTTTCAACAAGTCTCCCACGAGGACGCTTGATCTTCTCTTCTTTTGGCAAATGCTTGTCAGAAATCTCTTTAATAGATTGGAGATATTTGGTCAGATCCATCACAAACTTGTTGTTCCGAATCTCTTCTTTTACCCGATCCAAATATTCTTTCGTTGCCTCTGATGGGTGGAATGTCTTGATGTGAGGAACTACAGCGGCACGGTAGGCCAATTTTTTTTTGACAAACACCACAAACAAAAACACTCATCTGCGAGTGTTTCCCTATTCAATGCTCCGCAATCATTTTGCAGCCCTTGTCATTAACACAACATTTGAACAGCTCTGCTTTTGCATCATAACTGGGTAAATTTACAGAAGTACTGATGAAGGATGGACGAGGAATACTTTTTATCGCACCATTAACAGCTAGGGATTTTGCCTCTGCCAACCATGAATCAATTTCGCCAAGGATGATCTTTTGAGTGTCATCATTAAGAAAATAATCTGTGATAATTTTCGGGTCCACTTCCAAGTCATCAATGCTCTCAATTGATTTTGCATACTTCTTCTTATCACTTGAAGTTGGAGTGTCATTTTCTCTCTTATTGTTCTCATTTAGAACTTCACTAGTTGGTGATGGAGAGGTCAGTGGTGACGAAATTGATGAACTTGATCCATTACCAGATGATGACGCATAAGAATTGTCCGCTTTATCCTTGTCGATGGGTTTAAACCACTTCTTAATTCCTGGAAATGACAGGGAAAGTTTGTGAAAACGAAAATGAAAATTTCATGTTTATGTGAAATTACTGAACAAAATGTAAAAATTGTCTTACCGGACATGGTGGTTACTCCAAATGGCAATGGTTTTATGTTTCGAAAGCAAATTTTTCTGGAAAATATATAAAACTGTACTTCCTTTAGTGTAAAATCAATGACGAGGAGAAAATGAAAATCGCTCGCCCCCTCCCCCGGTATGATTTCCGTGTGCTCTCTCCTGATCGGTCTTTGCGTGCACAGCGCAGCATATAGTGCTGTGCTGCAAAACAGACCCATTTGAGAGGTTGTGAAATAACAACAAACCCATTTGTGTACACGAATTTGTTGGCTGCGTATTGTAAATAATGAACTTTGAATCATTTCGAAATCCATTTCCAATCCGGTAAGCCAAGTATTAATCAACTCTTCTTTTTCTTTCTGGTGTAACAGTAATAGAGATTTCCAGCTTGTTCTTTACTACATATACTACTAACACTAGCATACATTTCTCGGAAGGTTGAACTTTGGAGGAAAAGCGTCCTTAAAGTTTCTTTTCAATCTAGAGAAGAAAGAGTTTACAAAAGATTGGAAAAGAATATATAGTTTTTTTTCTGGGGGAGAAAGGAGGAGGGGCGGCAAGCATAGAGTGACTGTTTGTGTGTCACGAGAGAGAAGGGCGAGATGGAAAAACACGGGCCCGTGGAGCTTGCTCTATACAAGAAAACAACCCGTTAAAAGAAGGGATCGACCTTGCTTTAGCGATCCATTCCCTATACACTTGAATGGTTATGAATATAACTACAGAGAGAGAAAGAGAGACTTGTATCATCATGATGTGTTTTTTGCTCTGTATCGACGATACACTGTGCGAGCTTTTCCTGATGTTAGGTTTTGCCAATGTGAGATGTCTTTAGTCCAACAGTCAGAGAGTGTGTGACTGACAAGTTGACGACAGTTTCGTCGCACTCACGTTTTTCGCTATGGTTAAGTCTAGTTTGGGTTGGCAGCTTCTTCCTTCGTTGGCGTCAATTCGATTGTTTTTTTTCTTTCTCTCTCTCTCTTTCTCTTCGTTATTCCTCGGTCGCTCTATTCTTTCTCCCCCTCTTAACCTTCCACTATATATTACATTTCATTTTGTAAGATATCTGTATCACGATGATGATGATGATATGTGTTTCGTTTCTCTATTATAGCTTATAGTTTTCTAAGGTTTATGACATCACCTAGAAAAAAGCGCTCTGTTATTGTTGTATTCTCGAAAAAGTATAGACTACAAATATACACGGCGACGCGTGTTTGTGTATGTAGGGTCTTTTCCTCTCTTTTTAACTAAGAAGGTTATAAAGTTTGTTTTTTTTCACTTTCTAGGCAAATCAGTGGTGCTATGATTCGAATTAGTAACTCGGAAGAGTTGCGTGAAGGTTGTACCGATCGTGTCATCACCATTACTGGGAACCCAGACTCCGTTGCATTGGCTCAATACCTAATCAACATGAGGTACGATAATGATTCTATTTTCAACAGTTTTTTTTGCTCTCTTCGTCCTTTTTTTCGTGACACTACTCTTAGGTACTCTCAGCGAAGCGTGTAAAAGTGTGTCGTGTAAATATAATATATTTAAAATTTGTATGTCGACATTGTTGATGCTTTGAGTTAGCTACTTTAGTTTTAGTAGAGCATTTAGTATGTTTGGGCTCCTGGTAAGAAGTTTGTCTCTCTCGTATAGTTGGTAGTTAAAATGGGAGGGAAGAAAGGGTTATTTGCATATTATTTCATTTCAACTATGATCTGTACTGTAATCAGTGTGGAGTTACAAAAGGCGAATCTGGAGGCTCAAAACAAAGGAGAAGGCTCCCCGAATGGTTCAGGTCAAGGAACTTCGGGTGGGCCCAACAACTCTCAAGGGGGTGGTGGGTCAAATTCAAATTCGAACGTTGGTGGTGCCCTTCCTCCTTTGGCCAAGCTCCTCGCAAACCCGATCCTAACTTCGCTGAGTGCCCTGGGCAATCTCGGCGGTCTCAATGACCTCCTGTCTGCGGCATCCCTTCCTCATGGGAGTTCACCGCCTGTCCAAACCACTGGTGTCCATCGTCGTCCACCACACAACTCCTCGTTCACACCAAAACTTAAAACCTCTGGCTCTCCTCCACCTAAATCCAAGAATGAAAGAAACAAGTTTGCGCCCTACTGAATCCATTTTCACATTTCTCAGTTTATCACCATCACCATCTCCTCACACACTTTTTTTTGTTGCACACACATGTAGGTACATTTTAAGCATGTTTCAAATAGGATACACAGTACAGTAGCGTTTTAATTGTATCAGAAAAGAAAGTTAGATTGTCGTTCTCGTACCCAGTTGTAATAATTATGTGTAATCTAATTTATGATGAGGATGGGTGGTGAAATTTTTTTTTCTCAACATTAAGAAAATGTTGTTTTCTAGTTATGTTTTATGTTAATAAGGAGGAATTCTGAGATGTGTATATAGAAATCGTAAGACAAATTATGTCTCTTGAAGAATTGATTCTCTCGTTTTTGTTTTTTTTGTGTTTTTATGATTTTATTACTACGTAATTTTACGTAGATTTTACGTATACTAGCAAGTTGCTATGATTATTTAGTAAGACAAAACAAAGAAAGATTTTTTTGGCTCTATACTATAGTATGAGTAAACTTTAGGTTAGAGAGAAGAAGTTGTCTTTTGAAAAGTATTGTAGAGTCAAAGTCGTCGTTTGGTAGGCTTTAAATATGTCTCATTGTGAATTTTCTCTCAACATCAAGATTTTTTTTGAGACTCATTAAGACATGAGATCAAATTTTAGTATTTACGTAAATATATTTAACAATTAAGGTATTTAAACATATTTAAACGAACATACAAACATACATACATGTACATAATAGAGTAGAAGGTGATGAGTAAAACAAACAATACATTACATGTTGACTAGAGATCATGCACTGAGTTGCACAACAACAAGAACAACATTAAATAATCTTTAAAGACATAAGTACAGAATACATTTTATCTTGTGAATGTGTGTGAGTCCTGTGTAAGTCCTTTATAGGTGTCATCAATTTTATCCTTTTTCCCTTTTAATCTTCAATACATTCATGAAATATATTAAATAATATTAATGGGAATAAAAAATGACTTTACCTCTCAACGCATTTTTCCTCAAGCTCTTTTCACTCACATTTTTACTGCCGCTCTCCAAGATGCTCACTCATTCTCTCTCTCATCTCCATGCCCAACTCATAATCTCATTCTCCATACCTAAACTCATAATCTCTCATGTTCCAAACTCATAATCTCATCTCTCCATGCCCAACTCATAACTCTCACTCTCTCTCTCAACCCCATCTCTCTCTCTCTCTCTTTCTCTCATTCTTTCTCTTGTTTTTACACAATAATATTATCCCCACCGCCAACCACCATCACTACCTCCATTTTACCCCTTTCATGTAATTGACTCTGTAGATTCAACCATTATCCTGTACCATTTACCTCCGCGGGGCACCAGCGTCCAATCAAGAGACGGTAACGTTCGTGGGTACTATCAGAAAAAGAAGAAAGATAGTATCCTACTTCGTAGTAGAATCTAGAGTATAGTTTAGTTGTAAAAGGACTACCGTAAATGTTCCAATAATTAGACTAGTACATGACTCAACTTTCCACTTTCAGTAGGAGGAAGAAAAGTCTCAAAGCACGAGGTATATATTATTGGAGCATGTACGGTATATGTAAATATCCTACCACTTACTAGTTTACCTAATATGTTCGAATGTGAGTGTAGTTTATCTCTAAATTAACGTCTAATTAATGGATTTTAATCTCAAATTATTAATTATGCCTCATTTATCTCCAATGGAAAATTGATTGACTAAACTAATTTTAGATTCTCAAGGAAGGGTGTACTACAGATTAGGTGGGTGGTAGGGATAAATGATGTTCATCAAATTAGATTTTCATCTCTCTCTCGTGCGCAAGCAGATATGTCTGTCCTATCTCTTGGTTTCATTTAGTATTGGACAAATTATTGACTTAATAAGAGAATGTGTGTGTGTACGTGTGGATGGATAAAGAGAGTTGATGCGTTGAGTGAACTGATTGAAAATACTAGATACGTATATGAAATTAGAAATTAGAACTTTGTT
This sequence comes from Pygmarrhopalites habei, assembly GCA_009870185.1. Lineage (NCBI taxonomy): Eukaryota > Metazoa > Arthropoda > Collembola > Symphypleona > Arrhopalitidae > Pygmarrhopalites > Pygmarrhopalites habei. The sequence continues at coordinate 579 of WJFB01000277.1, read as the reverse complement.
TGTCTAAATGTAGATTGAGTATAGAAATGTGTGTGTATGGAGGAAGAGAAGATGTATGGGCTTCATCTCTTCCATTCTGTGATTTAAATGAATGGTAGAGTAAATTGAGTCTTCTTTTCTGGTGGATGATGTAGGGAGAATATGGCTCCTCTCTAGTTTTATTCCTAGTCGGATGGTAATTGAGTAAGGTTGAGCCACGATATGTGATTTATCAGTTTAAAGTTGAAGACTCAATGGTACGCTGAGGGAAGCTTTGGCCTCAAAAAAGTTTGATTAAAACTCTGAAGAGGTGACAGAAAAGAGCAAAGTTGAACTTCCATTTTGCCGGTAGGAATATGTATATAAGGTAAAGACCATCTCGCCTATAACTCTGGACAACATTTTTTTTTTTTTCTCAAAATCTACTCAACCAATTGCAATTCTGTTTTCAGTTTTAGTAAGGTTATATTCTGACGATTTACAATGTTTTTTGATATAACGAATAGACTTCGTTGTACCCGATTTTTTACGTGTTGTTTCTGACATAAGAAACGAGGATTTTTACGGGTTTTCTGGGTAAATTCTTGAGGATATTTTGGT